>JAFFZH010015827.1:0-38111 GCA_018420115.1 Euura saliciscinereae | reverse complement strand
TTTTTGTGTATTTTTGTTTTTTCAAAAAATAAATAAAATAATAATAAACATGTTACAAAGCTTTCTCTTTTTTCTGTTTTGTTTTTAAAACGCATGCTTCTTTCTTTTTCCTTCACGCTTTCACCCTCTTTTTTTTTTTTTTGGTTCTTCTTATTTCTTTACTCGCGCTCTCTGCTTACTTACTCGGATACACTATAAATAGATCACCGGTGATATTCTAGCTAGTGAGTCATCGTTCTGCGATTCTGGGGTGTCTAGAGGGCAACGAATGTTCAAAATGAAATTCAATTACGATTCATAAAGATTTTGGTTTATTTTTTTTTAGAAATTTGTTAATTAATATTGACCTAATTAACTTTTCCCTCAGTATTCTATACTTTTTTTATATACTCAAAAACGTTGTCCAGAGAATCATAAAGAAGTTTTCTTGCTTCGTTACAAAACGAAATAAATTAAAGCAATTTGTAATCGTTATATTCTCATCGATCCGATTCCATCAGCTAAAAAAAACAAAACAATTCTCTGAATCAACAGGTGGGTAGGATATCGGCTGACTATCCACTGGTCGGTGGCCACAAGGGACCCGTACTGGACATAGCGTGGTGTCCGCACAACGACAACGTCATAGCTTCTGGGTCCGAGGACTGCGTGGTAAAAGTATGGCAGATACCGGACGGAGGAATATCGCGAACGCTGACGGAGCCGGTCGTGGATCTCCAGCTTCATCAGAGAAGAGTTGGCCTGGTGCTGTGGCATCCGACGGCTCTGAACGTCCTCCTCACAGCCGGTTCCGACAATCTGGTTATCATATGGAACGTGGGAACCGGCGAAGCCCTAGTCCGCATCGACTCGCATCCAGACGTCGTTTATTCGGCCTGCTGGAACTGGGACGGATCCAGATTAGTGACGACTTGTAAAGACAAGAAAATTCGACTCATAGAACCCAGGACTGGAGAGGTTCTCGAAGAGGCGGTCGCCCACGAGGGAACAAAGGCCACGAGAGCTATATTCCTGAGGTAATATTCATAGACGATGAAACAGTGACTCTGTATAATTTTTACAACTTGTTTACAACTTTCAATCATTTTCAGGGGCGGTCTCATATTCACGACGGGGTTCAGCAAGATGTCGGAGAGGCAGTACTCCCTGCGGGCTCCGGACATGTTGGGGGAGCCGATAGTGATGGTTGAATTGGACACGAGCAACGGAGTAATGTTTCCGCTCTACGATCCCGACACGAATTTAGTATTCCTTTGCGGAAAGGGAGACTCTGTTATTCGGTATTTCGAAATAACTCCGGAGCCACCTTTCGTCCATTATATCAACACCTTCCAGACGCCCGATCCTCAAAGAGGGATCGGGATGATGCCAAAGCGGGGATGCGACGTTAACAGCTGCGAAATATCGCGGTTCTATCGGCTAAATAATTCGGGATTTTGCCAAGTCATATCTATGACCGTGCCAAGAAAAGTACGAACTCGAGTATCAGGATATCAATCTTCGATCATCGTATCGATTCGATTCCGAATCTAAGCATCGTTTGATCGTTTATTCCAGTCCGAACTCTTCCAAGAAGATCTTTACCCCGATACTCCGGGACACGCGGCTGCGATAACTGCCGAAGAATGGGAGTCCGGCGCGGATGCTGAACCGATTCTGATATCGTTGAGGGACGGGTATCAGCCAGCAGCTGCGAAGGGCGAACTGAAGGTGCATAAGAAGGCAAACGTTCTGGGAAAAAGTGCTAAAGCCGGTGCTACAGGAGCCCAAACTGTGTCGACGGGAGTCTCCGGCGTATCGGTAAGAATCAATTTTCGTGGAAGATTATTAAAACAGACTGTACATCGTTCGTGACAAATAATTTTTTTTTTTTAATCAACTACTAGGAGGATGTGATAAAGGAGTTTGCGGAAGAGATAAGAAAGTTGAAAGCAGTTATCGTCAAACACGAAGGAAGGATTAGAGTGCTAGAGTCCGCAGCGGCTCTACAATTGAAAGAACAAGAAAGAAATGAGAAGGCATCATCTCCGACAGAAAAAGAGTTACTAGCCGCTGACGAGGTTTGAAAAAATCACAAAAAAAAAAAAAAAAAAAGAAAAAAAAATTAAAAATAATAATTCGTTTTGAAAATCGTATTTTTAAATGAAAAAAAAAAAATCCCCCAAAAAAGGCAAAAAAAAAATAATAATAATGACTACATACAGAACGAAATCGTATATTATTTAATATTAAAGAATGAAAAAAAAAGATAGAAAAAAAGAAATCATAATATTGATGATCGTATTATATTTTGATATGACAATTTGTGTAAATACTATTAGGTACTAGCCGATTTGCGCGTTTTGCAGCTTTGCTACTATTTTTATTATTTATTGTGCATCATGAAAAAAAGAAAAAAAAAATTTCATCATCGAATCTTCTTACCACCTACTATTATCATATTTTTATTATTATTATTATATATTATATGTATATATATATATATAATATCTCTACCCACCTAAATGCTACATACACTTGCATACTACTCTATCCACATATTTTCTTTTCTCACTAGAAGCATGTAACAAAAAAGAAACAAATTTAATTCATTCAATTGTTTTTTTTTTTTTTTGTTCAATTGCGTTCTTTTCTCCTTATCAATTATGTATCATTCATCGGTCGTTACCTATTATTGCTGTTACCATATTATATTATTATACATGTTATAATTTTACATTATTATTATTATCATTATTATTATTATTATTATGACTATTATTATTATTACAATTATTATTATTATTTGACGTATACAAACGTGCGCTGCGAAAGTTTAATTTAAAAAATTGTATATTTTTTCTTCAATCATGATTATTATTATTATTATCATTACCATAATTTTTTTCTTACATGTATAGGTATATTTCTTTTTCCTTTGTCTTAAAAAAAAGAAAGAAAAATAACAGATAAAAAAAGGGGAGAGTGCCTAATTTGTACAGACAATACATTTTAACTGTCAGGTATGATAATAACAAAGAATTGGAGAATTTATAAGTCGTGTATACTATACATAATACTATGTATTTTACAAGTCATTATATACTGTAGAGTTTAGAATATATAGAAAAGAAAGAAAACGAAAATAAGATAGAGAAAAATTAAAATGTTATTTGAAGCACGCTTTTTTTTTTTTTAATTTCTTATGGCTATTAGCCAAAAAAAAAGAAAAAAAAAACTTTTCGAGGCATTGAATATACATACTACAAATGATATTTTAAATTGGGGATAGAAGCTGGATGTGTAATTTTGTGTGTTTCAAGGTAAGTCGAGTTCATCGACTCTCTCTGTGTGCGTGTGTGTTTGTCTGTCTGGCTTTTCGTGATACTAAAATAGCAAAAACACGTATCTTCAAAACCGCCTCGTTTGCAATTTTGTCTCTGGATTTTACTTACTATATATATATACACACATACTGACCATATTATATATGAATATACATATAATATGAATACATCTATATATATATTAATTTGTAACTATGGTGCGACGAAAATATACATAAAATAAACAAACAAAAAACCCTTGAGGGGGTAGAGGGGTGGGAGGAGGGGTGTTTTTTAGGCAAAATAAATACTAAGGATATGTATATTGATTGTGATATTTTTTAATCAATTAATTAAAATATCTTCGATATTGTTATAAAAATATTGAAAAAAAAAAAAATTGAAAATGTAGGAGAAAAATAGATTTTTACGATATATTAGCAATTTTTTTTTCTGATTTCATTTCGATTCGTATATTCAGGGACAATAAATGAAGGAGACAGAAAAAAAGGGTGAAGATGAATTTGTATATTGGATTTGTAAAAAACTGGAAATGATGCTTTTGCAGATCTATTAATGAAGAAAGTGTATAATAGAAATAACAGATTTCGTTGTGAAAAAAAAAAACAGAAATAAACGCATTTTATAGCCATTTTTTGGACAGTTCATTTTTTTTTCCAAGGTTTTTCAATTCGATTCAGAAAGGTGTACAGCGTACAATATTGGTAATCCCGCGCCTCGTCGCTCGCAACCCGTATAGCAATCTTGCGACTATGTTCTACTAGCGGCAGGTTGCGGAACTACTTTATCCGCAAGCCACGGTATCGGTTTGAATTTTGAATTGCTTCTCAGTAGAATTTTTATCAATATTCATCACGTCTTAATTGATATGAAAAAAAATATGGAAACCCGGAGGATGAATGTGATGACGAAATATAGACGAAATTAGAATTCGGAGATGACGAGATTCGAAATGTACGTTACGTTGAGAGAATAGTCCATATTTCCAACACCACCCGCGATAAATCTTTGAAGAAAAAAAGAAATAATCCAGAGTAAGCACAGTAGGCGTGGCGCTAATAGCAGTGCTCTGTCTCAACCACCGAGCGAGGAGGTCACTCCGTCGATAACGAGTACATGCTCGATAGATCAGTTTCATATAATGGGCATAGTCTACATTTCGGGTGTATCGGCGACTTTCGAAGCTGGAGAAATTGCCCAATCGGCCCCGGGCTGATTGTTACACTTCCAAAATGCGCCCAAGCACCCCCGGGCTGATTGTTACACTTCCAAAATGCGCCCAAGCACCCCCGGGCTGATTGTTACACTTCCAAAATGCGCCCAAGCACCCCCGGGCTGATTGTTACACTTCCAAAATGCGCTCAAGCTGCCCCGGGGTGATTGTGACCATGACCCCGGGCGGTTTTTGTTGTGGCAATGTAGTATCGGGATGTTTGGACGTGCTAGCATCGGAAAAGCTCGTGTCCGAAAAATCTCGTGTCCAATCGGAACGTGTCCTATAATTAAGTGTCCAATAAAATAAATTATTGGGCAGGTGTCCGATGCGGCTCGTGTCCAATCGGGAAGTGTCCATACGGGTTATTCCCGTCCAGGACACAGGGTGTAAGTACGGTTGCCTGCGATCAGGTGCATTGACCGAAGTGAAAAAGAAGCATTGAGTGATGACAAATTGATTTGAGAGCATGCTACAGTCATTTTTACTCTTCTTTACCGACCGTACCCGGTTTTCACTTGTTTTCACTGATAGCAAGGCCTACGCGTCACGAGCGCGGAAAAGGAACCAACAGCGCAATTCTAGATGGAATTCCGAAGATGTATATCGGAAAACTTCTTTGTTTCATGCAACAATGAAGACGTATTCTTGAAAACTGCACAAAATGGTAATTGTCGATGTCAAGCGGTGATTGTGAGTTTCGCCCGTTCATCATGGTCGCGACCACCGCCTGACATCGACGATTACCATTTTGTGCAGTTTTCAAGAATACGTCTTCATTGTTCCATGAAACAAAGAAGTTTTCCGATATATATCTTCGGATTTCCATCTAGAATTGCGCTGTTGGTTCCTTTTTCGCGCTCGTGACGCGTAGGCTTTGCTATCAGTGAAAACAAGTGAAAACCGGGTACGGTCGGTAAAGAAGAGTAAAAAATGACTGTAGCATGCTCCTAATTTAGGAAATGAATGAAAAGCCGATGCTCCAATGGTGTGAAAAAACAACAACAAACGGTGACGAATGCTCATCTACAGTGACAGTGACAGTGAGTACTCGCTATCGAAATGACGTCACTGAGACAGCTGCAACTGTAATCTGAGGTATTTATTTCTTTGTTGTGCGTTATTTTTTCCCAAGAATGATTATCTCCTCGGTGATTCAACCGGAACGAGAAACAACTGTCTGTAATATCGGTATACCTACCGTCGGTAATGTAGGGACGATTAGTTTTGCTACGATTTCATTGCATCGCTGATGTGTATGTTTGGTTGCAACCTTTCAGGCGCTTACTGAAGTTATTGATCTGACTTCATCGACTGTTATCGGATATTTTTTCTTTCTAATTTTCCAATTCGGAACATGAATTTGTGTATTTATGATTGAAAAACATAGTCATGATGGATAAAAAATTACTTACAATTCATGGTTTCAGTCGTAATAGTGGAAAAAAAGGAACAAATAAAACTGTCATTCTATGCGCTGACAAAACATGGGAGCATGTTGCGTCTCAGGCAAATTACAAGCTGTCGAGAGTGCGGAAGTGGCTGAATTACTACCAATTATCCTTAAATCTGGGCAAGACGCTTTTCATAACGTTTACAAATTACAAATTGCACTGAGATTAAGTGGGTACAAAGCTCTAAATATCTAGGAGTAACTATTGATCGTCATCTGAGATGGGATCACCATATTTACTGTGTAATTACGTAATGGCAAGTATCTTTTGTGTATACTTGTTGTAAGTACCGAGTATGTATGTTCGACACCTGAATAAACTATCGAATATCAAACTACAAAAAACTGCGAATGATACGTTCGTTTAATTTTAACATCAGAATTTACTTGCCTTTGATTAGAAACACAATGTTTCAAGTCTTTTTGAATTTTTCTTTTCTTTTCAGTTTACTTAATTCTGTTTCCGCTGTCTAGTTGTTTTTAGGGGATTATTTTCTCCATTACTTCTGAGAAGCTAGTTTAAAAATTCGAAATACTGTACATGATTGATATAAATTACCTATTCATGAATAGTTTCTGCATATTCTACACCGTTATGCTATTCCAACAGGCAAACTAACTAAAGATTGCTATTTCCATTGCGAATAATAGATGTAACGGTGCAAGGATTATAAATCTATTCGCATTTCAGACATCTTCACAATTTTCTCCAACTGTAATTTGATTTTTACTTCGAGGCTTCTGGCTACCAATAATCTTCAAAAAAAGAAAAATTCCATCCAATAAAATACAATAACTCCAAGTTATTGAAAAAATGGATGAAGATTGAGTATAAGTGTATCCGAAATTATTGAAACGGTATTTTTATACACGAGTGTTCGAAATCAATTCGATCACATACGGTATTAAAATTGTTTGCAGGATGTTTTATCGTAGTCGACATTCATTATATTTATAATCAATTATATATATATTCAATATTGATAGGAAAGCGTGAGTTACGTACTACGTGACGGTGATAAATTTTATTCGTCACAACAGCATCATTATAAATTCCATTTAAACACATGTTCAAACATATGTTCCAATAAAGCGGAACGTGTCGTATAAACTTTGTAATATACAACAACTCGTAACTCACTTAGTCGCGGTTGTCAGGGAATTATCAACTCTGCAGATGTGTTCTGTCCAGCTGGTGTTATCTTCAAAGAAATCGGGAGCTTTACGTGTTCCACTTTAGAACCCAGGAGATCCTTCATAATCATGAAATACTCATTGACGAAATTGACAAAAAAAATTCAACATACCATTCAAAGATGGAATTCGAAATGACTAAGTTGGATTTGGAACATAGAACTATACGAATAACACGATTTTGATGTAAAATAGGCACTAGCTCGGAATTTGTATGGAAAAGATTTAATGGTCCATTGAACAGCTTATCCATTGACGCGAAACGAGATTTATGGGACAGTACATATCACACAGTGGCAGCTGATGGAGTGAGGATACCAAAAAACCTTTTAAAAAAAACCGAAAGAAAAAACTTCGTTTGTTACCATCGCAGGCTTTTCGTGCCACTACGTTACAAATAGGACGATGTTGAAGAATAAGACAAGAACTCCTAAGTAGCCATATTTCTTCTTTTCTCGGTTTTTGTATATGTATACCCAGTTGAAATTGAAAGAAAATTTTAAATCACCTCAAAGTTTCTTTGATTAGGTATTGAAAGTTTATAAAACAGAATTTTACTTTACTAGTTTTTGATAATCATCGCGATATATTATAACGAATGTCATTAAAGATGTCGAAATTACTTCTTTCTTTCTTTCTTTCATTCTTCGTTAATTTTTCTTATGTTATTAGGGCAATAAAATTCGCGTAATCGTTCAACGTGAATCGACTAAATTTTTTATGGTACTTCATGCACGGTAAAATTTCTCTTCAGACAAACTATAAAATCGTTTACGATGAGTCAGACAAATTAGATGGAATAATCTTAAGTCGATGCGTTTTGAACAATTTATTTTCAACGATTTGTACCGTAAGCCAGTCATTTTGCAACAATCAAGGATATAATTGAAGGCTATTTTCATTCCCCTAGTTTATCGAGTTCATATAACTTCTGTAACAACGATCGATATTCACTGCTCGTTAATTTCATTCAGAATATAATGACCGAAAGGATCCGTGATATATCTATATATACACCAGAGTACTCTAAATAATGAACTTTAAATCTCGGCAATTTTAAACCAACGGATAAACGATTACTTTATACATCATCATTCTACGAAATTTATACGTCATGCTTTGATCCTTCCGATTTGTAATCGAAAGTTTCATCCATACAAGGAGTAGTTACTATTTATCATTAATAGAAATATTCAATATTTCAGTATAATTCGGGATTCAATTGTTTGTAAAATTCTTTTTTTTTATGAATGTTTTCGTCATAATTTTATTGCTACCAAATTTCCTGTGATTGAAAAGTAACAAATATACTACATAAATGGGTGTGATCAGTTTTCATACGCCACGTGACGTCACACAGCACCTCGGCCGCCACGTTAGTCTGTGGCCCGCAGCGCTATCAGGCGGTAGATCTGTGCGTTATACGAGACCGCGAAATTCAAACGCTGTGTTGAAAAACTTGATTCGCGTGAGAACCAACGATAAACAATTAGGCTCAATGAGTGCTTTATCGATCCTAATCGACGGATTATCAGATGAGAGGATAAAAAAACGAAATATTCATGAAATTTTCATGTAATCTGATTCTCTAGAGATTAGTGTTAAGTCTGTAGACGAAGCGTGGGTCGAACGTGCCGAGGTCTGACTTTACAAGCTTCTGATGAACCAGCGAACCGTAAACATAACTTTAGGAGCTTTAGGACGAAGCTATAAGGTGAGGAAGTCGACCGGTGACATTTTGTGTGAAAGAAACATTGAAATGAAAAGGTTGAACAATATTTAGCTATTCTTGTCAGCTTTGTCTTCTCTCGTTTGGTTCTTTTTTTCTCCCCCTCTTTCTTCTTTTCAGTGTCTCGAAAATCCACTCGTTAAACTTTTCACCGACGCTTATATCCACACCGGCTTGCTGACATAAAAGAAAGTTGACGTACCTATTTTTCCAGAAGAATATTATACATACTGTACCATACGCTCTCTTCGCTTACTTTATACTACCCGAAGTTATTACTGGAGGGATTTTACCTCGGCTACGTCTCGTACCTACCTATACGCTTCCGGCTTCCGAGTTTCTCACGTTTCTCACATCGCATCGTATCGACTAGAGTCGATCAACTTTTTAACTTCTTCAACTCGCTAGATCACATTCTCTCTCTCTCTCGCTTAAAAAGTTGAGAATACCAGCAATTATCTTCATCCTGAAAAACGATGCCATGCTGGACGGATACCTTGCAAAAAACTAGGGCGATCATATATTGATAGTCTTACTTGACTCGTGCTCTTATCAGGATCGAGGCGAGAACCACTTCGAATTTTGGGGACTCAGAGGTCTTCAGAGACTTCAAATACCTCAAGGATTTCAGGAACTTCAAGGGACTTCAAGGACTATAAGAGACTCCAAGGACTTCAGGAACCTCAAGTGACTTCAATGGATTTCACCTGACTTCAAGGACTTCAGGAACTTCAAGGTACTTCAAGGACTTCAGGAACTTCAAGCGACTTCAAGGGATTTCACGGGACTTCAGGGAAATTCAAGGACTTGAAGTGACTTGAACTGAAGTCAGATTCGCACAATTTCAAATGGCGAATCCAATTTGCTGGCGAAAATCTAAGATTATTCGAATTTGGGTGAAAAATTGTATCCTAATTTTTTTTTTTTTTTTTTAGGTCACTGCAGACCACGAATTTAATATTTTCGGAGCCCATAAAAAGTGGAGATTAAGATGCTAAATGAGCTTTTTTTTCACATTTTTCTTAGTCTCTATGCTAAGGGTCAAAATAGCCATCGCATCGTAACGAATTCACTTTCGATTATCCAGAACGTATCGGTTATAATTAATTCATCGAAAGCTCACGTTCGCATATCTGTTGCGAGATTCACTCATTCATATATTACACGTAGCACACATTGCACTTTCCTATTAGCATATTTTGTCCGTATCTTTTTTTTTTTCTCCGTCTTCATTTTAGTCTGTTTTTTTTTCTTCATATACGTTTCAAAGGTCAGACGGAGAAACTGCACATTGACTTTCACGATGCGTCTATACTGCAGGATACTGGTCGTCTGATTTACAAGCACACATAGTGGCTATATTTATTCGAAAAATCCATACAGCTAGCTATACATCCTCATTTCGTATATATTTTTACTCTTTGGATGAGATTGGATGAAGGGGCAGATAAAACGAGCGATGTGGATGAAAAATAAAAAGAAACGAAAACAAAAAATTATGAAACGGATCTCGAACGAAGGGTTTTATTCTTCTTATTATTATTATTATTATTATTATTATTATCCTAACGAGTTTCGGATGAGATTAAAACTACTTTAATCTCATTATCCGTAGAAAATCTTCTCTCGATGATCATATAAAAAGTCTTCCAAACTTAATAAATTGGGAGCAATCATGAAACAAACAAAAAAAAAAGGTTTCAAGATGGATTGGTATTGGTATTTATTTCAAATCGAGTGTTAAACAAGGTTGACAAGGTTGACAAAGAGTTTTTAGCCAGTGGTGAGAGTTCTTTAATCCACGTTAATAACCTGTTTGGTATTTGTTCGTTCAGAGGATATCTTTCAGTCGACGAAGAGATATCGACGCTGCTGCAGCAGTCTGATTCGCATAGATTCCGGAATTCGATAGCCTTGTCATGTCGATACCAGACGACCGGCATCATTTCTAAATGAACGATCGATTATATAATTTCCTGGTTCCGTTGTCTCGACTCACGTTGATTGAAGTGTTTTTTAATTCTCGTTTTCCCTTTTTTTTTTGTTTTTTTTTTTGTATAGGAAAATATTCAGCGAGTTTGGTTCCTGTGTCCTCGATACAGATATGAGGCCACTTATTGACCAAGAGAGAGCCGATTTCTGTGTAAAGAAAGAACACCGCGTCCTTGACACTCATTTATTTTACATTTCCTTTTTTTTTTCTTTCTTGATTCGCGCGTATCTATAAAATCTTATCGCTAAATAGAAGCTTTACGAAAATTCTGGTGAGTAATTTCACCTGATGGATTGACTTATCGTGAGTGTAACACTTTCAGAGTCGCAAAAAGGAAACATTTTTTTTTTTTTTTCATTGTATGCAACTGAAAAATAATCCTCGATAAAAAAGATATCGTCGAACGAAGCGATATATACGATCGCGTCAATAAACCGAGTGCCTTGGCTCACCGTATCTCTTCGTGGATTTGATATCTTATCAGAACTTTGCGATAGCCCAGATTATCGGAGTAAATAGATTGGTTAAATTTTTTGTTATTCGAAAATAAATATAGGGAATCAAGCCGATTATTTTATGTAACACTGTGGAGATTAAAATGACGACAGGAAGTTTGAAACCGATAAGATATCTTATCGAATAGAAGGATATTGAAACTCTAGTGATTTACAGAATTTCTACAACACGTACGGTTGGTTTTACCTGTAAAAGCGACTTTTATCTCAGCTCAGTTTCTAATAGAAAATAGAAACAACGTTGAAACTGGTTTCAGACGTTTCATTGACATCGAATTTATTCCCAATGAATATATAACTGTCAGGGAAAATTTAATTCAACAATCATAAAAAAAAATGTTTTGTTCATTTGAACAATTTTAATGAGTGAATATGATAAACAAAATTATATCGCGTGTCTAATGACAGAACGTCGTAAGCGCCAAAAAGACGTTTTTGGTGGCAAAACGTTGTATAAATTTTTTTTTTTGTTGCATTCGCTTTAGAAACGTCTAAAACGCATAGATTCATTGAAATTAGCAAGAAAAAAACGTAAGCGCAAAACGTCGTATCTACCCAAAATCAATGAATAAAAAAATAAGTTACATTCGACGTTTTGTCATTACGTCGCCGAGCAAAATGACAAAAAGACGTTCAATTTTTTTTTATTCTCCGAATTGCTTCAAAAACACCTGAAACGCGAAGATCTGTCAAAATTTTGAATTTCCGAACGCCCCACCGAAAAGTCGTATGTGCCGCGGATAAATGGAATTTATTTTTTCATTACAAATTTTCGACGCTGAGGTGATAAAATCGCGAAGCTTCACGTAATTCGAAACTCAAGTATTGATATCTGACCAAACTTAGACCGAATCTCGCGGATATTCGATAAAAACAAAAAACGTACGACGTTTTGTCGTTACGTCGCCGAGCGAAATGACAAAACGTCGTATGTAACTTTTTTTTCTCGAACGCGGCACATACGACTTTTCGGTGGGGCGTCCGGAAATTCAAAATTTTGACAGATCTTCGCGTTTCAGGTGTTCTTGAAGCGATTCGGAAAATAAAAAAAAATTGTACGTCTTTTTGTCATTTCGCTCGGCGACGTAACGACAAAACGTCGTATGTGACTTATATTTTTATTTTTTTTCTGGTAGACACGAGGTTTCGCGCTTACGTTTTTTCTTGCTAATTTCGATGAATCTACACGTCTGAGACGTTCCTAGACCAGGTGCAACAAGGAGGGAAAATCTATACGGAAAATGAAAAATTTATACGACGTTTTGTCATTTCGCTCGGCGACGTAATGACAAAACGTCGTATGTAACTTTTTTCTCTTTACGGGACTTCATGAAAGTTGACCACGTATGGATCGGTGCTTAAACAATCAATTATTATATTTTCGACAGAAAAAAAAATGAAAATTATATTTTTGGGAGATACGACGTTATGCAATTAGTCTACACAATTTATTCTGTTCACGTTCGTAACAAAAGGCTGTATCCGCCAGTACATACGACATTCTACCATTAGTTGACATGCTTTTCGATTTCAACGGTTCTGGATGTATTTTTGCGTTCTTATTCGAAATACGATAGAAAAAAAATTATACGCCCTTTTGCCATTGAAAACGACAAAACGTCGTATAATGGCGCTTACGACGTTCTGTCATTGGACACGCGATATATAAAATCGAATCAGTTATTCATTGATTTCTGATTAAAATTACTTCCAAGAATCTTGTCAACAAGGGGGAAAAAAAATTGAATAGACTATAAATTATGTAAATAAATTTATCTACTTCATAATTTATTATATATATTATACACGATTTTTTTTTCTCAGCAGACATAAAAATTATCTAATTCTTGATCATGCGTCGAATCATTTTCCGTATTTCAAAGTCCTCCTCAAATTGTATTTACAAATAAAGTGCAAAAAAAAAAAAAAAAAACAGATAAATAAAAACAAAAAAAACGTTATTTGAACCAACGGCGAGATAAAATTGCGGGTCTGAAAATATTATGTACATACATAGAATAATATTATCGGTCGCAGTAAACCGACCCTGCTGCTCTGTCCATGACGAAAGGAGGAACTGAATTGCCTGAGGCAACTCAAAACGACCTGTTCTTATGGTTATGGCCTCACTGATCCTGAGGTTTGCGAGATTTGAAATCAGAAGAATTTTCTTGCTCGAAGCTACTCTATACAGGGTGACCCAGAACTCCCGAGCCAAAGAGAATAGGCGAATTCCTCGTTGAATTCTGAGACGAAATTTCCTTTTCGAAAACTTTGTCAGATCAACGGTGTGCGAGTTATTAAAGATGGCGATTGACCAATCAGCGCCTCAGTTTAGGACCACGACAATGCCGGCTCAATGCGGGGGGCAGTGCCCATCGTTGTATTTCACATTTGGCTACTTCTACTTTACTTTTTTTCCCCCAGCTGCGTCGATCAGACTTGGTGTCCAGGTCGACCGGTCCGTAGGTCTACGTGTCCAGGTCACCCGGACCGTAGGTTTCGGTGTCCTGGTCACCCGGACCGTAGGTCTACGTGTCCAGGTAACCAGGACACCGAAACCTACGGTCCGGGTGACCCGGACACCAAGACCTACGGCCCGGGCGATCTGGACACCAAAACCTACGGTCCGGGTGACCTGGACACGTAGAGCTACGGTCTGGGTGACCTGGACACGTAGAGCTACGGTCCGGGTGACCTGGACACGTAGAGCTACGGTCCGGGTGACCTGGACACTAAGACCTACGGACCGGTCGACCTGGACACCAAGTCTGAACGACGCAGCTGGGGGAGAAAAAAGTAAGGAAGAAGTAGCCAAATGTGAAATACAACGATGGGCACTGCCCCCCGTATTGAGCCGGCACTGTCGCGGTCCTAAACTGAGGCGCTGATTGGTCAATCGCCATCTTTAATAACTCGCACACCGTTGATCTGACAAAGTTTTCGAAAAGGAAATTTCGTCTCAGAATTCAACGAGGAATTCGCCTATTCTCTTTGGCTCGGGAGTTCTGGGTCACCCTGTATATAGATTCTCATTTCAATATATCATCGATTTTAATTTTTTTACCGATATATTGAATTTTTTTTATACACATTATAAAAGAAAAAGAAAAGGAATAAAGAATATAGACAGAAAAATAGAATCGTGATAGTCTGTAGTTCAATAATTAAGCGGGGGAACAATTTTGTTCACCGAGTAGCAAAAGTCGTACGTATAATTAATCTCCACTGAAAAGTAGGTCCATAAAAACGGATATAATTGTCGGTCCGGTTGCGTCATGAATCGAGTTATACTATAACGAGGAGTAAAATAACTACGGCAGAGTTGCAATTGTTCAATCTCAGTAGCCGTTGTAGCGAAACTGAGTGAGTACTTTAGTGATTGCAGTCATAACCTATAAACTGAAACGCCAATCAGACCGTCGACGGAACCGCGGGATACCCGTGCTCCGCATAATCCGGATCAATCTCATAATCCATTCTATTCCTGAATCACATTCGTGAGTTTCGACAGTAACGATGTCAACTGCCCACTGTAACAAATACATGCGTCATTCGAAAGGAAGCAGATATGTCAGCAGATAAGACGATTAACGATCGAACAAGGAGATAAGAATAATAAGAAAAAAAAGATCGAAATTTAAACGATTTTCGAAATTAGATTCTCGAGATCCACCGCGCATGACGTCACGCGGTGTTCTACGCCTGCGCGTCGCTTAAGGGGAAATGCAAGGCGCGTGAGTGCGAGAGCGATAGCGACATTTTACACTTGGAATTTTCAAACCCTACTCAAGCAGCCAAAACAGATTCGATTGATGTGAAATTGATATCAGTGACGTAAAAAGAGTGAACGAAGGGCAAGACGAATTTTTTTTCCGAAAATCGAGACGTAATTAACGTTTTTTAACAATATTGTTCTGCAATCCAAGGAAGTGCTGCCCATCTCCACGAGGGGCAGCACCTCCTGGGGTCACAGAACAATATTGTTATACAAAATTCTCATTACGTGTTCCGATTTTCGGAAAAAAAAATTCGTCTTGCCCTTCGTTCAATCTTTTTACGTCACTGATATCAATTTCACATCAATCGAATGTGTTTTGGCAGCTTGAGTAGGGTTTGAAAATTCCAAGTGGAAATGATCAGCTAGCGTTTCACCTTAAGGTGAAACGCAAGCTGATTTACACTTGGAATTTTCAAAACCTATTTGAGCAGCCAGAACACATTCGATTGATGTGAAATTGATATCAGTGACGTAGAAAAACTGAATGAAGGGCCTAAGAGTCTTGGATTTGCGAAAATCGAAAGACATAATTAGAATTTTGTGTAACAATATTGTTTTGTAACCCAAGGAAGTGCTGCCCCTCGTGGAGAGATTATATTGTTAAATAACTGTAATCACGTCTCGATTTTCGCAAATCCAAGAGTCTTACGCCCTTCATTCAGTTTTTCTACGTCACTGATATCAATTTCACATCAATCGAATGTGTTTTCGCTGCTCAAATAGGTTTTGAAAATTCCAAGTGTAAATCAGCTTGCGTTTCACGAAAACGATACGGAGATATTTGAACGTTCCAAATGTCCAAATACATGATCTATCGCACATTTTTGTAACAGTTATCATTATTTATTGGCTAAAATCGAACGAAAACGTTGCTTTGGTATTTTTCAAACCAACTGGATAAATTCCGCGGCTTCTGCCTAACCTAAACTTAACCTAAAAATTGTCATATAACGTCACAGGTTATAAAAATGATAATTCTTCTCGTTGTTCAATTTATTTTTCAATTTTTCGCAAGTATTTATTAAAATAAATCCTACATCGATGAAAGCATTTTGAATTTCGCGCGATTTCAAATCGCCTCAAAATGGCGGCGATCGACTGGTTCCTGTTCCAACCCGGTACCGTAACAATTTTTGATCCGCTAGAAGTCAATGATCGTCTAACGGAGTTGAAAAATAGTCAAGAAGCTACACATGATCGACTGTATGCCCTTCGAAGTGAGGCACCATCGCGCCAGCTGGAGCTGCGGGGGTATCCGTTGAACCGATTTCTTCGCTTTGGTTGCAGGTTCTCTCCTCGGATCGCACAGCTTCGGTGCACTCGATTCCCACTCTCCGAGCGTCTAGCCATCCAATACTTCCATAACTCAGCCAATCCAACCGTGTTCATGCGTTGTATGTACGGAAGTATTAGAACGTGTTCATGCCCGACCCCGGCGACGCATGTGCTAAGGCCGTGCGGACCGTTTTATCTCGCTTCGTTTACTAAGAACTCGTACAGGGTGTCCGAAATATAAAATGAACGGAGATTTACGAAATTATAATATGATCTGTATCATCTTCACATCAAAATAATATTAATTGTAATTGTTGTTGTTATTAGATTCAATAAATGAACTGTATCAACAAAAAAAATTAAATAAATTATTTTTTTCAAAACCTTTTCCCAGATTATCGATTCGTCCCTTTTGATTATGCAGTTGATTAAATCAATTTTAACTTAATTTTTTGTTTGTCTTTTATATCCGTGTATGAACTGAATATAATTATTGAAAAGTGATCGATGATTACTCACTGAACGAAATGATATTAATTTCGCAAGAATTTGTGAATATGAGTCACGAACCTCTCGGTATACAACGCAGATATAGGTCGACGAACTCTTTATGTTCCATTTAATTAACCTGATATCTTAGAATCAATCTAAAATCTGGATTAAGCCTTAGTTAGTCACTCTCCCATTGTTACCCAGATGTTTTTTTTTACCGCCTACAATTTTAATCCACTGCGAAGTACAAAAAAAAAAGACCAAAAAAAAAATCTAAGTAACCGTAATTCGAATAGTTTTAACGTTCTGGCCAATATCTGGATAGATAATGAACAGGATCATGTACTATAAGTTGGACGTTAATTTGAATCTGTCAAAGTTTATTGCACAATAACATTTCTGTGAACTTTCCGAAGACCGAAGAATATGTTAAAATTCTTGAATATTTCCAACCGTCTACTATGTAGTTTCAAAGATCATAAAAATTCTCTTTGAATAATGAACCTCGCGAGGCGTGATAGTGAGTCATCCGAAATAAGTCGAGAGAGACAAAGGATCAGCCACACCGGAAAACTCTAAGATCGTATATAACGATTATTTAAAATGGAGAGAAAAAAAAGATCAGCTGTAGGAGAGGCGATTACTGTTCGTTGTTTATACGATGACTATAAATATAATTTAAGTTTTTTTCGTGTTTTTTATGGAAGAGGTAAAAATACACAAACATTTGATAAGAAATGATCAAATTCTTATTCATGAATATTACATAACAATGCTTTTTTTTAAATATATAGCACCATGATAATAATAATAGTTACACAGTATATTGAGCGAGTAGCATTGATTATTATTATCAGTGATACATGTATTATTGTTGCTATTATTACAGTTATTATCATCATAACATTGAATTTTGTTTAAAAACAAAAAAAAAACACAATTTATTGTTTTTATTCTCGGTGAATTATTTAGTAAGAAAAAGAAACAGAAAATTCTAAATAATAATGATAACGATATTAAAAATTTACTGAAAGACAACAACAACAACTTATTTTTATCATTATTATTATTATTATTATTATACAAATATTGAATAATAATGACAAATTTTATCGGATAATAAATTTACAGATATATAGTAATAATAATATCAACAACAATTTATTTATTATTCATTTTTTTTTCTCTTTAGGTTCTCCTTTTTCTTCTTTTTATTAGAAATAAACGATCGATCAGGTTCGATCGCGATGTTAGATTTAGGAACAGGATATACGAGGTTAATAGTTAATCTAGCGTCGTTCTGAAGATAAAAAAAAATAATATTGGGGGATTATTTACAAGTACCTGTGACCGACCTTCCACATAATCATCAAATAGACGTATTGAAATAACAGGAAAAGTAAATAACGGGCTAAGTACCTCGATTTCCGCTCCGATTCTATTTTTTACATCCTTTATAATATTATTATTATGGCTATAATGGCTGATTGGATATACATAAATTATTATCGTTTTTTTTTCTTCCTAATGAATTGAAAAATAATTTATACATTGTGAACAACGATAATGATTGAAGAGAATTAAATAAATGGCTATGATTCGAAGCGTATTTTCGAGATAAAAAAACCAAGTGGAAAAAAAATTCTCAATATCTTCAGAACAAAGCATTTATCGCTGAACGACGCGTTGGCACGTT
This sequence comes from Euura saliciscinereae, assembly GCA_018420115.1. Lineage (NCBI taxonomy): Eukaryota > Metazoa > Arthropoda > Insecta > Hymenoptera > Tenthredinidae > Euura > Euura saliciscinereae. The sequence continues at coordinate 19,444 of JAFFZH010015827.1, read as the reverse complement.
ATATATATATAAAAAAAAAAGGATAGCACGAAACCTAGCGAAGGAAATGAGAGGCTTTCATTGATATATATATTGTAGGAATGTACAAGTGGCGCCATAATAGTTTCCCACTTTGGTTCCTAGTCGCTGATTCGGCGTTGCGGTCAATTCAAAACTCGTCAAACTCCAGATTCCAAATTACACAATGAATTATATGAAATAATGACGTAACGATTTTAATACGCGGTTATCTCACGGTATAAAACCGGAAATCTATACACGTAATAATAGACTATATTTTCTTATTATTATTCTGGTAATCGTGGGTTACGAGTAAAAGATATTCATGTGATTTTTTACATCAGAATTTACGGTTATAATAGAATGAAGAGGATGAAGGGGAAAAAAAAGAGTTAAAAAAAATATCAAGACCCGTCTACAATGGTTTTTTTTTTGTTGCAACGATGACTGGATGAAAATCTTTCCATCTATACGCATATATTTACGACGCTACGAATAAACACGTAAGAATAAGATAAAAGGAAAAATAATTATTGCAATGATGAGTAACTTTTTATAAAAGAGAAGTTCTGAAGTTGATTTACTAAATAAATTCATTAAATATGTGTTATTGAAAATATACTTTTGTCGTTATAAAAAAATAAAAAAGAAAGGGAAAGAATCAATATTTTCATTAGCTAATGAAAAAAAATAAAAATAAAAAATGTGAATAATAAAAGGAAAGAAAGCCAAGAGTAGCGATTTTCCAAAGTGCCTTCGGCGTTTAGGGGACTCATGCAATATATTTAAAAGCCTCTCATTTTACAAAGAAATTGTTTTCGGTAGAGAGATTTCGGCTAAGTATGAATATACAATATGCTACAATATAAGTACTAGTAATGAAAAAAAAAAAAAAAGTTTTATTACGAAACAATCTTGGCGCAATTTTCCTTCATTTACAATGAATAATTTTCAAAGTCTTTTTTTATTCCGAAAGATATTCGTCTCGTTTATTATATTGGGGATGATTCGTTCGGATCGACGATATAAATAATACGTAATTTATAGAGTTCCAAGCTCGTTCAGCGATATAAATAATTGGCTATGTATATATATATATATATATATATATATAATATTTAACCCGCCATCGCGTATTATGTGATATGATATATGATATACTATAATATAAGGATGAATTATACATATATATAATAAAATACCTAATTACAACCTAAGAATAATAGAAAATTTATTCAATCGTTTTTTTATCTATTCTTTTTTTTTCTTCTAAATTTAAAATTCAACGATTTCAAAACGAATTACAAGTACGATAATAAGGATAGTGATCTATTTAATTTATACGAGGTTATCAAATTGTTTTTGTTTTTTCTTTCGCTCATTTTTAATAACGATAATTTTTTTTGTTTTCTATACAATTAGAAATAAATCTGTGAAAATATTTATAACGATTGGTATTTCATAATCACTGTATAAATATACCTAATAATGATAATAATAATAATAATAATAATTAAGTTCCTTAGGCACTGAGACACCCTTACCCGGGTTGGCACTTTAAAGTAGGAGCATCATATTTGTTCACCAATATATTTTCAATACAATTAAAACTTACATTTTCATTATTTAATTCACACAGTTGTTTTTTTTTTTTATTTCAACAACAATTAAAAAAAAAAATCGTTTTTTTGGTTATCATTGTTACATTAGTTTAATCAACACTCACGATTTTCATTGTGTTTGATGTTCGAAAGTTTTCTTTAGTTTTTTATTTTCATAAATTATAAAATCGTTATTCGACGATTGCAGAAAAAAAAAAACAAAAAAAAACCGATAGTATCAATTATATTTAATAAATATTATTGACTATAAACATTTTATTCGACAATATAATAATCACGATATTATTTATCTGATGAATTTTCTTTTTTTCGAATTAATATATAAATACGGTACCTCGAGATGAACGAGAATCTAGGAAGAATAATTAAGAAATGTAAAATTCTTTAGGGAATGTTCTCGACAATTTTTTTTTTGTCTTTTTTTTTATTTTTCCATCAAAAACTCACCCTCAGAGTGTTTCAAGTATGGAGAGAAGAAGAGGAAACTCACCTTTTTCGCGTTACACTTGGAGCGTATCTTTTTAAAAATTATTATCATTATTATTTTTCATCTCTCTAACGCTGAGAGATTCACTAAAAAAAAGTTTATTAATTATTCATTTATTTAATTATTTATTAAAAACAATTTTCAAAAGTCCATCCGATGTCGAAGCGGATTCATCCTTCTCGACCTTCTGCGTCTCAGCCACATGGCCGTTGACTATCTTTCTGATATATGACCGGGACCGAAGAAACCAAGTGTCTTTAGGGTTCTGGTCACCCTGTCGATCAGCTTATCCTTGTACTTCCATATCGTCGTGTCCATCACGCTTTTTTCTCTGTATTCAACGCACGATTTTTTCAACGATTTAACACAATCAGCCCTATAATGTTGAAGCTGTGCATCTTCGGTTTCTATAGGATAACTCGTGCAACCTGCTCCGAGACACGCCAGTGGAAAATGATTGTGAAGTGTCACAACTCGCTCAGGATTGTGAAAACACTTTACGTACTGATTCGGTTTTGTGAAATTTAGCGCTCTGTAGACGTGCTGAAGCATGTGCATGTATCTGAAACAAAAAAAGAAAAGAAAAAAAATGTATCATGTCGTTCAATTGGCATAAGAATACCAAAAACACTCTTTTTCTGTTTTCTGTTCTCTATGAACAAAAACTTGGAGAAAATAGTGAAAATATCATGAAACTTGGACCCTACCTAGGTACACCCTTGAACCATCCATGGGAGTGTAGAAGATCATCGAGGAAGTAAACGTTCCTTACATTGTAAGAAGCTCTGGATTCGTTTCGAATTTTTAGAGCCTTCGGCAGGACCCTGTCCATCAGTTCCTTCCATGTCGTGTCTTGAACCGGCATGATAACCTCGTCGATATCGAGAAGCGCTATGTACTCGTACTCGTACATGTGTTTGTAGAGACAATCGTTGTACGGTATCAGTTCGTTCTGTCTCTTATGATTCATCTTCTTGGTAAGATACATGTGTTGAAAAGCCGGTACGTTCGGTTGTCCTCCCGGCAAGGTGAGCGGTGTCACGTGTATCTTCCCGTTTTTCTCGTAGTAGTTCAACACCTTGCTGATGTTCGGATGTACCTGAAGTTCGTAGAAGAATATCTTGTCGGCTCCGAGAAGATTTATCATCTCTATCCACTCTACCAGTCTGACCGATAGATCCTCGTGCAGGAAGTCGAGACCCTTCACGCATACGGCAAAGTCCTTCTTCTTCTCCGGCTTGTTGTATATCACCCTGAGATTATTGGTCGCGGTGTCGCAGGCCTTGGCCACCAGCGAAACCGACGCCGGTACCAGGTTCTTGTGGCTCTGAGGAACCCTGCACGCTATTATGTACGGTTGGTATATCCCCTGTTTGTAGTTTCCCCATTTGGGGTACCAGATGTACTTGTACTCCATCGTCTCAACGAGCTGGGGCTCCTTTTCCGCCTCGTACCAGATCTGACAGAACGTCTTCACGGTCGGTTCGATCCTGTTTATCATTCCGACTATCCTGATCGCTGGACCTACTCTGGATAATTTTCTCGTGTCGTAGAAGGCTCCGAACAACTGGAACGACCCGTTCGTCGTGTGGACGCTCTGCCAGTAGATGTTGTTGAACTCGAGGTCGAATATGCTCGGGAATTTGGCGCAGCTCTCGTTCTTGTAGTGCATGGCCTTGTTGTTTTTGTTGCGATTCCAGTAGGCCAGAGGTAGACTGGGCAGTCTCGTCTCGATCTCTTCTATCAGCTTGTCCTCCGACCTTGACGGCGTCTTGTCGAGCAGCGGCTCCATATCGAGAGGGCTTTGGGTGGTCGACACCACCGGTTCCCGAGTGTTGCTGGGATCGTTGATAATCTGCTGCAGGAGGAAGCGTCCGGAGCTGAGGCTTGACCCGTGCAATGTGGAACCGGCAACGTCTTCGGGCACCGTTTCCATGTGGCGAAACTGTATCGCGGCTATCATTATCAGTCCCCATATGAAAACGAAGAGGAGGGTCTTCCGCACGCATCGAGCACTCACGCTACACCAGGAAGGAATCATGTTGACTTTTGATTCTTCACTTTTGGGTATCAGCTTCTACTGGATCGAAGCATTTCTGCAACAAAAAAACAAGAAAAGAATCATTTCTTGCACCAAACAGGCGAGCATCATCAGATAGTCGAACGTATGAGCGCATATTCAGGATCCTAGAGTTCGTAGGAAGGATCGATGAGCTTGAATTTTGAATAACATCGATATGAAATTGAATGAATGTGAAAATTGTTGATTAGATTTCGAAAAAGTATGACGTTCTACGAGTTCCGGTCGATTCGTAACAATTGTATGTCGGTTCGTTATTTGAAGTGAAATATGGGCCACCCACGTTGTTTACACAAGGGTCGTGAGGGGTTTTCACTTTTTAGATTGGACGGTGACCCCTCTTCCCGAGTACGTGTATACACATGCCAGTTCCGTATCGTATACAAGTCTATATAGATATATGTATACTACAATCAGTAGAGAAAACCTCGATAGATTTACGATCAGACGATATACACGTATGAACCCAGACTCACATCCACGCGTGTGTAACAAACGATAGATTTTACACCCTGTCAAACAACCCTCCAAAGATACAAGATTCGATATCCAATAACTGAAGTGTTCTCAGGGTGGGGGAGGGTGGAAAAATCGTACAAAAGTGTCTTTTGGGATTTAATGATCGATCACACATGAAATTGTTTACAGTAAATGTTAAACAATCATGTTCTTCTTTGGTTTAAACTCCCCGAGGGAAAATTTTCACTGGATTTCCACGTTTTTCGAATTATTTGTAACAAGATTCCAAAAAAATATGAATTAAAAATGAGGATATCTTGATAACGGATCAACGGATTTGAATGAAATTTGGTACCACATGTACTGATGAACCTGTAGTCAGATTTTCGAAATTAAGAATGGCGGATCCAATTTTCTAAAAATTGGTACTCGAAGTTTTTTCGTACCGCTGAATTCGAAAAAGTTGGAAACAAAATGAATATCGAGAAGTTCAAAGGCTGGCTGGCATTGGCTCATGGTTAGCGCAAATCCGTATATTGTTTTTTCACAAATGGCAAAAAAAAAGGCAAGGTTTCATTATTTTGAAATTGTTTGTTGAAAAAGTGATCGAACAATCGTCGTCGAACTTTTTTTTTGTATTTCTTCGTACATCCGAGTCACTGAGATTCGGCTAATTGAAATAATTTTAATTAAGCGAAACGCAGTTCAGAGGATAGACGAGGATAACTTTGGAAATCGAGAGAGTTTCGGCATCGGGTATCCAAGAAGCCAATTTTAATTAGCGTAAAATTTATTTCCACCGAGTTAATTAACTCGAGTTAAATGATGAAAAAAAATTAAATAAATTAATAGAATCCGTGAAATGTCGCGTTTACTAATTACCCTCAGATCTAAATTATCATCGTTATTTTTTTTTTTCATAGCCTATGGATCACCGTATTAATTATTATATCGACAAGAAATTGCGAAAGCATCTTTCTTCGGACCAGTCGACCTCGCATTAACGCCTCAACTCAACCGTCCCTCGGTATCGTAACACAGCTGGTCAGATACTTTCGTTAACATTATATATATTTTTTTATCTCGGTAATCTAATTCGTCAATATTTTCAAGAGGCTGTAAAATTTCCGCAGATAATCAATGACCACGCAATTTTAGTTTCCGTTTCTTTCATTTTTTTCTGTCGTCGTCACACTTTTTTTTCTCAACTCTGAAAGCAAATGACTCGAAGCAATCTACGATCTGCAGTCTCATCGTAGTTTTTTGCCACTTTGGCTTCTCACAGGCCCCGGATGTAACTATTGAAAATTGTGAAATTCAACAGATGAATGATTGACTGGTTTATACGCTCAGAATTCTACCTTTCGAAATTTAAGGCCATATATCTACCAAACGATAGCTTCTAGGCGATAAGTCGTTATCACTTTTTGTGTGGGGAGTTTCAAGGGCTTTGCAATCTATCTGAGTCATTTTCTATCTAGGATCCACCGGAAGCGAGATTTCGTCAGAAAAGCAAGAACTAATGAATTCACGCTAAAAAATCTACCTTTTCGACTTCAAAGCCACGTATCTTTTGAACGGTAGCTTCTATGCGAAGAGTCGTTACAACCTTTTCTGTCGGGAATTTTGAGGGCTCCAAAATCTATCTAGATCATTTTTTAGCTAATACCTACTGGAAGCGAGATATAATGAAAATAGTAAAAACTGTTGAATTTCTTCTAATACGAATCAAATTAAAAATCTTTCTCTAGAAGATATCGAAAGTCGAGATGATGCGAATATGGTACGTTTCTTAAATCACAAAGTCGGTTACAGTTTCCATCGTAAATCTCGCCCGAGGCTTTAGTGTGTCTTGTCAGAGGGCTGGAGATGCTATGGCTATGGGCGAGGGCTTGGGCAAAGTCCAGGGTCCGCAGAGAGAGTTTTATGGTCCAACGAGTTAAACGAAAAGTATTTAACCTGAACAAAAAAGAGCGAAAGAAAGAAAGAAAGAAAAAAAAAAGTATACAATCTACCCAAACTGTGTACAAAGATTCTAGATAACTTGATCCACCCCCTCTGCTCACCTACCCTGAAAAAAAAAAAGGGGTTTATAGGAAACAAAGTTTGGGCTAGAATATAATCAATCTTTCACTATCACAGAGGGTATAGAATGAGGAAGAAAAATGGCAAACTTTGTCAGAGCTGATGGACGAGGAGAAGAAGATAGAAAGAGAAAAGCTAAAAACAGAAAAAAAAAACTGTAAAAAAAGAAGAAAGAAATTAAAAATAAAATCGAGATATAGAGGATCGATCAATAGCTTTTCACGTTTTTGCACGAATCTACTTTTCTTTTTTGTGTAAATTTCATTTAAAAACCACAAGTAAATTTCGTGTTTTGAGTTTTTTAATTTTGTAGATAATTAAATCGAGTCGAATAATAGATTGGAGAAGAATGTTGCTCGATCTAGATTTGAGGAAGTATTTAAAAAAAAAAAAAAAAACGCTATTTGATGTAAAATAGGAAAACGAAAATGGTTATGAGAGATTTGGGAACGGATCGTTTATCGCGAAGGGGATGATGACGACGACAGGTTATTGGTAACAAAAGTCAGAAATAAGGTTTCTGCGTTTATTCGAATGTTGAAGAGATGGAAAGAAGAGAGGGAGAAGAGAAAAGGGATTGGAAATATGTTAAGTAATCGAAGATCGTGTTGTCGGGGTTATATTGGTTTAGAAAATTGGATCCCCCCCTCCCTAACGCACAGCGATAAATCTGTCCAAATGGAAACGCAGGAATCGAATGAAAAAAGAAGAAGACAAAAAAAAAAATCAGATGTACTACTGATATATATATTATCTCTGGGTTCACGAGATGATAAGAAAAAAAATTGATTTTTGAATCAAATTAAAGAATAAAAGATATTATTTTATTATAATATGTAAATTGACTTAATTGGTTAAAATATGTCAATGAATTATATTAAAAGGGTTGTTACAGTAACTTTGGGAATATGGTTACGAAGAGATAAGAGACATTTTGGAGGGAAGCTTTTGTCAGAAGCTTTTCGAAACGATTCAACGAATACGAGTATTGTTTGAATTAATTGAGACAATTATTTTAAACAATGTGACTCGACTCTGGGTAATATTCGGAGGATTAATTTATCTTTTCTTTATACGCGTATATATATATATATATATATATATATATGTATATTTATGTACAAATTGAACGAATGTTTCCAGTCCGCAGGACAATTAAATACCAAATTCGGGTTCGGGTTCGGATTATATATTTAGTTATATAATTATTATTATGCGGATATTGTCCAAAGATAACATTTACTAGCTTTTTTTTTTTTTTTTTTTGATAATAATTTCTGAGAAAATTCCTCTTTCTAATCATCCGAATAGAATTGTCACCTGAATCTTTCAATTCCTTAGTTGAATTTTACGAGCTTGATTATATTGACAGTAATTACATTATAAAAAAATGTTGTTCGTGAATCTCATCAAAACTGTACGATATTAATGTAATTTTCAAATCGTATCGAATGAGTTTTCTACAATCACAAGTAAAAACAAAAATTAAAAAATTAGTATAATGGAATAGAAAATAGAAAATTCGAAGCATCTCGGTGTCCCTGTTTCATTAAGATTGCAATTAAAGATGCGTGGCTAATTGTAAGTCGGTCTAATTTAAAAACCGTGAAGTGACACCTAGCTGTATAGGTACTAGCAATTTTATTACCAGATCGGAATGTAGGATTAGGATATTATAAGCGAAGGTACGTACTGATATCAGACTTATTTTTAACGCTTATGAGCTTCGCCTCGAGCCAATTGCACCATATCTACAAACGAGGTTATTTCAAATGGCAAAACAATCAAAAAACGTTTTTATCCATTATCTTGTTACCAGGCTCTGCAATCTGTGCGATAAAATTTCACCATTCAATCGAAAACAATTTTGGTAAAATTTCTAGAGAGTATCTGATGAGTTTTGCATTTTTAATCTTCGATTAGTTGTAAAAAAAAAAAAAAAAAAACTTTCGAGTACCAATTTCAATCAGAATCAGAATATTCAGATTCGCAGATTTCATTTTATCTTGCAAAATTTATTTCTCTCAAATAATTCACAAAACTATAACTGAAACCGATTAAATTGAAAATCAGGTCAGTTTGAAAATCGTAATTTCTTGTCAATGATAAGAAAGAGAAGCTCCCAGCAATAGCTGTATAGATAGCGAAGAGATGAATAGATACTTGGCATGTGTATTCTAATTGAATTAGTTTCACGTGTTATAATTAGTATAAGGCCATATCCCATAGACGATATTAGCCACCTAGGCTGCCTAACTAACAGCCTACGTGGGATAGATGTAATTTAGTTAAGGTAGAGCTAGAGGTACTATAGGCAAATATATATGTATATACGAGACGAGTCGATCCTGTACAATACCACACTCATGTGCCAGTGTTCCGGTAATTATATGAATATACAGGTTGATTTGAAGAAATTTAAGACAATGGTTTGGTATATAAAAATAGGGTAAGTTGAAAAAAATTTGATTAAAAATCGTTTAGATCAGATTTTTGACCAGGAATGACCCTGTGAAATATTCGTCACGTATTTTGAATCACCCTGTATTGTACCCGAGGCTATATCAAACTCGCACATGTAATTAGAGAATCAGAATCCGAGATATCAAGGGCGTCGTGTACCTTGTTCGCAAATTTTCTGCACAAACAGAGAAATTCCTGAGGGGGTATCGACTCGTGAAACATAATCATGGAACGTCATATTTCGGAGTGGTCAATATTCCCGTGATAACGGCGATGAGAAGATAGCGAAATGAGCAAAAAAAAAGGTCAAACTCGACGTGGTTTCTTTTTTTGGCAAAATTTCAGTGAAATCGGTTCAAACATCGTGTGAAAGTTATAGATATTTGAATTCGAAAATGTCTCTTCTAATGGGAGAAAGGCTATGAATTTTACGAAAGTTTGTAAAATCCGCAGTTTTGAAATCGGAAATGTCACATTGGCACTGAAAGAACGATTTGTCAGACCCAATTCGTGTTTAGGTATCGGTTTCCGAAGATGCTCTCAAATTCATAATTTGTGACACGATTTTTGACGATTTTTTTTTTTCTCAGCTGAAAGCCCAAAGATGTGATACGATTTTGAAGAATGTGACATTGAATTAAGAAAATTAATGATAAGAGGGAGGAATAATCAAATCAATAAGAGCGAGGATCGTGTAATAATAATTTAAAAAAAACCTCATGCAGTAGCAAGATTATAAATTTGTTTTCATCGATCAATCGATTCCCGAAAAATGTCCAAGTAGAATGAAATTCACCATTGAATGAACAAAATCACGTCTGGTATTGAGAATCTTAGTCAAGGCGTGCGGTTTCACCTGGTGGCGAAATTTCAACCACGCCGAGTAGGTCGATTTTGATATACCCAACGATGGAACAGTCTGAAGTTGGCTAAGATCGAGAAATAAACTTCCAGACAGTTGGATTGTCGTTCTCAACTCCATAAAAATGTAAGATTATGGAATCTATCGGAAGTTAAAATGAATCAAATTAATTTTTCTCATTCTGTCTTCCAATCCGGGGGTCTGTCCACCTCCAGAGGGTCTCAGGAAGAGGATTGGAAGAAAAAGTGAGAAAAATGAATTTGTTTCATCTTAACTGTCAATCGAACGATAGAGTCACTAAAGATGTCTAAAAACTGATTTTAGCCAACTTCACCCTGTATAAATACAGCTAGTGTATTGAAGGATAGTTAAAAATTCGTCCACCAGGTGTCATACTGACAGACTTCAGATTCCCAAATGATTGATTCTTCATTTTTGTTCAATGATCTTTTGTGTGTTCATTCACTGGTGCAATAATCGCTATAACTTCAGAATTTCTATTGCGATAAGAATTAATTAATTTTTTTTTACACGGTCTTCAAGTTGTCCCAACGTGCAGGAAGCGAGTCGTGACGTTAAATTCTTATCTTTCAATCATTTTTTTCTCAGCCAGTCCGTCGACATCCACCGGAAGTGAAATTTAACAGTATAAAAGAACAAGAGTCTAGGAAATAAAATTGAATCAATTTTTTTCCCATTCTCTGTTTCTTTTTTTTTTTAATCATTGGCAATCATAGGTATACATATGAAAATATATGAACTATGAATAATTCTTTGATAATCTAACAAGCGGCGACATAATGACACTATACTGATCACACTCTCTCTGCAACAGGTTCCTTAAGGTCACGTCCTTCTAATAATAATACTAATATTTATCTATTACCTATATAAACTCGATGTTGTTGTTATTATATGTACCGAATTGAAGCGGCAATATCAGCAGTCAATCAACCGATAACCCTAAAATCCCCCCCCCCCCCCCCCCCTCAACTAATCGGCTTAATTTTTATCCAAGCACGACTCGTTGACTCGTGGACGCAGAGACAGGATTTCTTTACTTTTCTTTTCATTAACTTTCCTTATTATTATTATTATTATTATTATTATTATTATTATTTCACGTGAAAAAGATGACGACGACGTTTAATTTGAAACATTTGAAGAAGTTAAAATACCGTGAAAGAGAAAAAAAAAAACGAACGAAAAGAGATGAGAGAAATTTCATTCTCGTTAATCTGTGACAGGAAATAAAAACTTTTTCTTTTTTTTTTGTTTTATTAATTTTCATGGATTGCTTTTCTAGCAACTAATGATATATAAGGTAGAATTTAGTATAAAAGATGAGATTCAATTAAACTGTTCCATAACTGGCTCACGGTGAACCAGCTTAATTGGTCAATAAATGTGACTATAGAGTCGATTTGATTTAACCAATTATTTTTTTTTTATCGGTCCCATCGTGAAATTTTGTTGGAAATACAAGAAAAAAAAGTTTCTCAAAGTTTGAGTCCTTAATATTAATATTAAGTACTAGACCAAGGCGTGTAAAGATTTCCCATTGAAAATACACGGAAACTCGGATTTTTAATCTTTAAATTTCTATAGCTCAGCGGCATTTCATGGCATCGCTTTGACCATAGACAAGTATTTCTCAGAATTAAACGCTCTACAAAAGTGCTCATTGCGGCAAAGTCGTAACTCACACCGGTGAGGTAGTACGGGCCACTAAACCTGATTTTTCCGTGAAATTCGCGTTTTTTCGCATTTATCTCGTAAACGACAAGAGATACAGAAAAAAATGTTGAAAACAAACTTGTAGGAAATTCAATTTCCTACAAAAAAGGTTCCTAGTACTGAGTCGCTAACATCAATATTTCTGGAGATAATTAATTATAAAGTTTTTGTAATTTCAAATTTTTATCGAAAATCACGTCAAATTATAAAAATATCGTTCTTTCATTATCCAATGGATATTTATTACAAATAATTTTCTTTTCTATCCATTTCAATTTCTTTTACAGTAGGCTGTGAAGTTTGAAAGATTAGATTCACACAATCTAATTGTAAGTTGATACTAGAAAAGTGAAATTTTTCATTTTCATTAACAAAAAAAAAAAAAAAAAAAAAAAAAACACCGTTTGAACGATTTATTTACTTCAATCAGGAAATTTTATATTGCCCAGAGTCTTTCTAAATTTTCTATAAATAAAAAAAGGGGTATTACTGTAGTCCTTTGTGATTCATTTTAATTTTCATTATATTGCATAATATTTTTTAGATTCTTTGTAATTCTTCTATTTCTGTGTAATTTTTTTTTTTGCAATTTTTATTATCTTACAATTATTAAAAATTTCCTGTACACTTTTTTTTTTTTTTTTTTGTACACGCTTCTTTGAAATGATTTGTAATTCTCGCAGCACTTCTTTCATGTCTCATGTCACCCTTCGCTATTATCTGTATAATAATTCATTGAAAGTAATTGTAATTGTATAAGCCGGATGTTCATTTGTACATTTGAAACGGACGTGAATAGCCCCTTCAGAAAAGTTCGCTCCCCTAACACGATGTGTTCCCTTTCAACATTATATAAATTACAAACACAATAAAATGGACTAAAATACTATTTCTCAAGAGCTTATGAGTCGAGGATCACTGATATAGAATCAATCGCGATGCCAAGCTGATAACGAATTTGGAAAAAGAAACAAAAAATAGTTGATTCGAATGAATTGTATTTTTTGTAGTAGAACTTGAAATGGTTTTTTTTTATTATTCTTTTATAATCTAAAGAAGAATTTTTTTTTTTACACCGCGCGGTGGTAAATATGAATATATAACGAGTTATTGTCGTTTGTATAAGTTCTGACAGAGAGAAAGAGAAAAAAAAAAATTTCTAGCGAAATAACTGGGAATAATGAATAAATAAAAAAGTAAAGGAAGTGAAGGAAAGAAAGAAACTTTTTCCTTCTTGGTAAATCCTTGCAATCTCAGTTTCGTTTACTCGACTGAGTAAAACCACCCGTTCCCATATACTATTCAGTTGACTAAAACTTTGAGACCTAGAGTTTCACGGATAGTGATTACAGGAAACGAGAATATAGTTTCTTTTTTTTTTCTCATCTTCATTTCCACCCTCAGGAAATCGCCTATTCGCTACAATAAGAAGGAAAATGAGAATGCATTTTTTTTTTTTTTTTTTTACAAATTTTGTCACTATTTTGAAATTTCCGTTTTCGAAAAATTTGTAAAGGCTGTATTTACGAAACTATTTGTTCGTTTTCACAAAAACATACCCAAAATTCAGATTTTTTTTTTCTATTTTTCAAAATTTGGAAATTTCAAAATAGTGACAAAAATTCTTTTAAAAATTCATACAAATCGATACTTTCTGTGCGAGGAACGATCATGTTTTTAATATATAATTAAAAATGTGATTTTCCAACTAAAATTGAATCCAATAATATAATATCACTATGCGTCTGTTCAATACAGTTTTGCTGTCATATAGTTGTTTCAGTTTCAATGCATCCGCGGAAAACCAACTTTGCGAAAAGACCTAAACCAACAATAACTTTCCAGATTCTGTTAGAGTGTGGACTGTACAAGTAAAGTTTGGTTCTACGTGGTATAGGTAGGTGTGTTTTGTTCAAGTTTACTTGCGCTATGAGTTTCGAGAAACTAGTATACATAGAAGAAGAAGTAGGTACGCGTTTCGTACGAATCATCCATACGTTACACAAACGTGCCATGTATATATATGTATATGTGTATACGACAGTTTGCAAAACCTCGTGAATCCGAAACTCGAACTTTAAATTGGCGTATGGAACCGCAACTGCATCAACCTACGTCCGGACTGTTAGGAGTAGTTTCTACTAGCTTCGGTTCAATTTCTCTCACTTTCGAACAAACTGAACAAAAAAAAAAAGAAAAAAAAGAAGACAGTTCTCATCCACCGGGTTGAAACGTTAGTTTTTTTTTTTCTTTCATTTTTATATAGAAAGCAAAAAAAAAATTATATTTTAATAAAATTGGTTATTCAAATCTAAGAAGAAAAATCGATTGAATACATTTTCGAATTCAAAGACGTTCGAAAAATTTTGACTTCTTCCATAGTAGGTACTATATATATTTTTTCCTAAAAGTTGAAAAATCGATCAGCTATAGGTATATAAAGACTTTGAAAAATAAAAATGACGGGAGAAAGTCAATTTTAAATATTCGCATCGAGTTTAAGTTATATTCGATAGTTAACTATAATTAAATTATACTCATATGAACGATAGATTCGTTAGATCAAAGCCGAGGGAAACATGATTCCTTTAAACGATTATATCGAAACGATTTTTTGTCAATCTAAACCTACGATATCGAATTTTAATCGAATCTGATAAGATATTATGCGTTTCTCAGTTTCATACAATTTAACAAACTTTGATCAAATTTTAATCAGATTTGATAATTAGACACAAAGACAAATGAATTGAGAATCAATTGAGACAAAATTTGATCAAATCTGATAACATTTTTCACCCATGAATCATTGTCATTGTCTATTTTTGTCTCTCTCTTTCTATATCTTGTTTAAAATTCTTTTTAACACACTGCAAAAACATATTATCATTTTTTTTTTTCTCTCTTTCAAATCCGACTCGTGACTGCATGCAGTTGGAACGATTGTTCTTAAACAAAAACGTAACTTGCTTGCTGTGACATACATAAGCTGATGTGTCTAATACAAAAAAAAAACGTTTAGCTCGCCTTCAGAAAAAAAAAATCTTTTCATAACACCTTTAACGTTTTAAAGATCGAAGGAAAAAAAATGGTAGGTAATGAGAAAAAAAAAATTTGAATGCAGCGCGCAGGAAGCTAATTGAATGCTCGTTTAGGTAGGTTTCAAAAAGTCATATTCAAGTTTCTTTTATCGTTAGTTTATTTAAATAACAATATTCTCACGTGGTTCTTTTTGTATTTTATAATATTTTTTCTTCTGTTCCAAAATATATTTTTTTGTTTCAGTCGAAATTACCTACTTGTCTCACAATCAGCTTGAATGTATTCAAGATTAACGGTGCCTCGACTATAGGCAAACGCTATACTTAAACGTTTGCAAAGATTCAATTATACAAATGAAACTAGAATCTACTCGATCTCTTAATTAAACATCCACGATTTATCTAATGAAAGCTCTTAGCTTCCATTTTAATAGACGATTGAAAAAATTTAGTGAATAATTTTTATAAAAAGACCGAATTGAAGTGATTCTTTTTTTTTTTAGTGTTTCTCTGATTCATTGTCAAAAAAATGTATATATTAGCCAAAAACTTGTATAAAGATGCGATATTAAAGAACTTTTACTCGTATCGCATCGAAAGTGTGAAAGACGTTAATTGGTGTTATACGTTAATTAGTCTATATTGTGCAGCGAATATTAAAGGCGAGAATAAAAGGTGAGCTTTTCTAGAATATTCAGAAACTCTTTATATACAAAAAATAGACACAATTAATTTTCATGGTATGATCATCGTTGGAATAAAATTTTTTAATATCAAATTTAATGAAAAAATACGTAAAAATCAGTTTATAAAGATCATCTGACTTTTGTTTGTTAAGTTATTTTCTTTCGATTGGAGGAAATCATTCATGCATATATATGTATATATAATTTGATGTAATTTATTTTTAACAAAATCAAGACACTAAAAATTTTCAATCAGTAGTTAAATTTGTCTGCATGTAATTTATAAAGTTGAATTTTCATGTCTCAAAAATATATACACAGTATTTTCAAATTTTATTTGAACAGAATGTAAAGAAAAAAAGTTAAAAAAATTGTTGATGTTGCAAAATTTCTCCTGAATGAGAAAAAAAAAAGGTGACAATAAAATGCTTATCGTGTATAATGCATAATCCGAATTCGCTGCATGCATATCTTTTTCGCATTATTCACACATCATCTCGCAGCATATTATATTACTGGATAAAATAGCAAAATTCTAGCAATATTATATATTCAAAATTCATGGAGAATACCGACAACGACATTTTCCACCGCGGCTTCTCAGTTCCCCTGTGACATTAACGTTTTCGTATCAACTTGAATACGATGAGGAAAATAAAATCCAGTCGAAAAAAAAATGAAGAGAGTTACACAAAGTCCTTGTGATTTTTCTTATTTCCGACACAATCAATCGACATGGTTTTTCGATGATCAATCAACGAATATGAACCCTATTTTTCTTTTTTTTTACATATATATATGCGATATTTGAGAAGCATGCAAATTTTCTTCGAGACAGTTTTCCGCGACGTATGCGGATACCGCAGGTTACCTCGAGCATGACAAATTTTGGTAGTTAGGAAGGAAGCCTAAAGACAAACCATGGTATGAAATTTTCCCAGGAATTCCAATTTCGATCCGTCATGTCACCAGAGTGTGTCTGTCTCTCACGCGGGGGAGTCTTTGACGAAGTATGAAGGGACGTTTAAAACAGAGTACAGAAGGGGTTGATTGTTAACGTCCTGACAAATCGTCGTGCAGAGAAGAAGGTCCGGAAGATTTTGTATCAAGGGGACCAGTACATCGCGATTCAACATTTTCTCTATATCACACATCGAAAAATGATCCGATTGTGACTCTCGACGTCTCATTTTCTTCGAAGAGCAATCCTCCATCGTGTGAACGAGGGAGATTGTAAAACAAAATTTTTGGATCAAGTTATCAGCAAAATAGTGATAACTGACCATAAATTCTTTTTTTTCTCATCTTCCCTCATTCACATGATGAATAAACGCTCTTCGAAGAAAATGAGACGTCGAGTCAATTTTTTTTTTTATGTGTAACGAACTTTGGATACGATATTTAATGATTTTTGGAGTATATAAAATTTGTTGAATCACGCTGTACCGGTCCCCCCCTTTTTTTTTGTCGATGTACGCTCGCTCAGACGGCTGCAGGAGTCTGTCTTTTTTCTCCACCATCATCATCATCATCATCTAGACTCGCGGGTCACTATCGCTACGAGCCCCGAGCAATCCAGAAATCCAAGCTGATGTTAGGAGGAGGAGGAGGAGGAGGAGGCGCAGCAGCCACCAACATATCCACCGATCGTGTCGACGACCTCGAAATCCTAAGAGAGGCTGAGACTGAGAGACTGAGAGACTGAGACTCGAACCGCATTATAGTTCCACACACTCCCAAGTCTTCTCTTCTTTTCTCCTCTCCGCTCCAGCCGGTGCTCGGGGTCTACGAGAGTGGTGAAGGAATCTCTCTCGCCGGAAGCTTGAAATCGTGTGTGAGCATCTCACCGTCATCGTAGCTCTACTCGCAGAGCCTTATTATTTATTGTATCTTATCAAAGTTCGCGCTCGAGCGATGATTAGACGATTTAAAGATTATGATTTTGTGCTTAAGCCGCAGACTAATTAGACTTAGAATACTATCGATCCATATATATAGTATATTTTGAATCATTGAAAGTTACGAAATTTTCAATAATTGAATAAAATTGATGATATCTCGAGAACGGATATAGACTTTGACCCTCGTAAAATTAAATCGCGCGATTTTCTTTTGCTATGCCCTCGAGGGGGTCACTGGGAGTGTAAATTTCAAATGGCGAGCAAATTGAGCTTTTGCTTGTTTTTTATCAAATAACTCGGTCATTTTTTAATTTAACGAAAAACCATGGGGACAAAAGTTGTGGGAAATTTTGTCCGCTTCAAGTTTGGTCCCTGCGATTTTTCTTGTAGGATCGATATTTTACGAATTACACTCTCAATAAACCGTTCCAAATTTCCAATAATTGCATCATCTCGTTTATTTTCAACTTTTCAGCTATAACGAATAGAACCAAAATTAAAGAGAATCAAATTTCCAACAATTTTGGTATCAATCATTTTTTTTTTTTTTTTCTAAAACTCGATATTTTTTCAAATTAAACCCGAAAAACGCGCCGATTTGAAAATCTTTCCATTATCTCGTGTATAATAATCACGAATTCGACGCTGCATTGTTTGAAGAATAAAAATTTTTGATCTCGAAACGAGAGTGTGAAAGCGCTCGCACATCAAGGTCAGCCTGAAACACAGCTTTTTCTTCATTATAATTAGCGAATCTTCCAGCCGAAACTATTCTTTCGTGTTTGCGTGCAAATTGAAAGTCAAGTTCATTTGAAAAAAAAATAAATAAAAATCGTCTAGTATTAATTAGTTTTGCAACTTTTTTTTCAACATTTGGTATCAACTAATTTTTTCTTTCTTCTTTTTTCAACTCTGAATGTAAAATTTCTTGAACTATAGTTTTTTTTACATGGAAAAAAAGTAATTAAATTTTCTGAAATATAGACAGAGAGAGAATGAACGTCAGTTAAAATAATTACTTATTATATAGTTAATTATTTTTTGTATATCAATATGTGTCAAATAATATACATATATATGTTCTGATCGATTCTTAATATACCGGATTTATATAGCCCATAATATAATTAAATGCCAGTCAACGTTTTATAATGTCAATAAATCCTAATTGGGTCAAAAACAACATTTTTTTTTTTTTTCTTTAGTTGAACATTAACAACGAAATTGTGTATATTAATTAAAACGTCGTCAACAGTCACGAGTTCAGCTCTTATAGCTGCACTTAATTCAGGAATGCATAAATTATACGGTATATCTACAAGGGGATGATAAGCAGTGACTTGAGATAACAAGTTTTTTCTTTCTTTCTTCGTTTGAAGCCATCAAATTAGTAGAAAACAGGTTCATTAAATACATATTAATTAACAACTCTCGCACCCTTGTAAAGAAAAGAATATCTATATAGCTTGAATAACGTTACGAAAGATCATTACTTGAATTTCAAGATTCATGTGAACGCAGCTATTTTATTATCTCATCAAAATTATCGATTAAATGTTAATGAAAAATATCGATTTATCTGATGAATCAATTTTCAGATATTCTGGGCCATAAAAAAAAAAGGACCTGAGCTAAATAATCTTTGTTGTTTTAAATTCGCTGTAAGAAACACTCGCGCAGTTTCGTCATTATTCGGGTTTTTTTTTTTTTTTTTATATATAAATTCATGTTTCACGAATTTTTTTTTTTCATCTAATTCGATCGTCATTTCGTGAGCTTATATATACATAATTGACAAATTTTTGTTATCAGAAGAAAACAATTTAATGTAATTCAAGTTTGTCTTTTTTTTCCATTTTCTATAATTAATTTATATAACATTTGATTGATTTAATTATCATATAATTAATTATCATAATTAGATATAATTTTTGTGAATCACTGAAGAATTATAAGAGATCAAATTTCACGGATGTAAGAATATATATATAAGATAAAGAGAGATAAAAAAAAAAAAAAAA
>JAFFZH010015826.1:120-41870 GCA_018420115.1 Euura saliciscinereae | reverse complement strand
AATTCGGAATTATGGCCTTTCGGTACTTTTGAATTCGGAATTATGGCCTTTCGGCACAAAGTCGTTTGGAATTTTGAGCCCGCCCCTTAAATTCCCCAAATCCATTCATCAAAGTAATTTACTTAATTTCTTTTTCTTAGGATTTCATGGAATTAATCAACTTTTTGTTATTCAATTTGTGTATCACAAATGAACGATATTTACCTCGCAACAGGCTTCAATTTCACCTTCTCCATATCCTTGAGAATATCTCCCATTGATTTCTGTGAATACAAGTTTGGTTTTGGCCGTTCGATCGTCGTGTGATCCTGGAGGCTCGCTCTTCTCGCTATGTGTGGTGTGCTGGGTGGCGGTAGTGGCGGCGGAGGTGGCGGAGGACGGGGCGGATCATTCGCGTACGAATTATGATTGGACGTGTCCGAAGGCGCTGTGGAAAATAAATCTCCGATGTAATTTCGAATCAGAAATACTCTCGGCCTCATTTCTTATCAAGTTTCAGCTAAATTAAATTTTATTGAAGGATTTTAATCAATTTTCTAGGGTCTTGAGGCCCGGGGAAATTCTGCATAAAATTTTTCGACTATCGCAGCAGATTTTATCTCCCATCCTAAAAGATACGAGGTGTGAAAATGTCCGGATAATTACGGTCCGTGTGTTTCATCTGCTGGACAATTGTCGCTATCTTTTCCCTCATTTCTTGTAGCTCCTGTTCCAAGGCGAGCAATCGGACCTCAGAGCCGAAGCTTATCGTTTCCAACAAGTCTGGTTTGCTTCCGGACAATCGGCCACTGAAAATGTTCGAACATAGGAGTTAAAGTATCAAATAATTCAATGATCACGAAGAAAATTGTTTCAGGCTTTCGTCACGGAGGGAAGCAACGATTTCGAAGTCAGAAAACTGAATTTTCAGGCAACATCGATAGTCTTTACCTGATTAATCCAGATCCATTAGAGTCATTGAGGTCGCAGTTAGAGTCATCGCCGATCATCGAATTTGTCATCGAGTGTAGAGCCGTGACGCTGACGTAAATCTTTGGCAATGGTTTGAGCGGTAGAAAGGAGCCGATTCTTCTGACTATGCTACGGTTTCTACCGTAATATTTCGGAGGTTCGGTCATCTGTTGGAAATATTGGACGAAATGAGAGAATAAAAACTAGTTGAATTAATTTACGCCTGGAAAAGTGGATAATTGATAATCAATTTTGAAATTTATGAGCAACAGCATTAAATTTTAGGTTTTAATCTAGATAATCAAAGGCGATCGTAATCAACGTCAGTCATAATCATAATATATTATTCTGAGATAAAACGTCAAGAAAATAAACAAGGTTATGTGAAAACCGTGACGTAATTCGTGTCGGAAGAATTTTTCTAGAGCATCGCTCTAACAGGTTGTGAAATAATTACGCGACACTTACGAAGAGGGTGGAGATTGTGTTATGACGATTTTAAATTCGGGGTTAGGTTGAGATTCCGGATCGAAGGGCCGATGAACTCCGCACATGTAGTAGGTATTAATCGATTCTCTCTTACTCACCTCGGATTTATTTACAATTAAACATTCGTCGGATCTAATTTTCGTCGAACCTCCCGACTGCTGCTTATCACTATTTACGTATGTTTAAGGCTGTGTGTGTGTCGTGTGAAACAAATTTTGTTACCAATTTTAAAGCCGCGTCAACCACTGATTTACCCTAATCGCAGGTTTCTATCTTTTCCCCCGTTGTTCTTTTTTTTTTTTACTTCTCTCATGAGCATCGAGAACGTGCGACGAAATGCGTGTCGTCACTTCGAAACACCTCATCGACCCTCTCATTGGTCAATCGCGCCAGACCTGGGCTGTGATTGGTCGAGACGGGGCTCTCGTCCCATCCCCATTGGACGACCACCGCTCGCGCGCTGGCCAATGAAAAGCTAGATCCAGCTAGTTATGAGAGAAATGGAGCAATGTGATTGGCCAGTACAGCCAACTTCATCTTCATCATTTGAATGCCTTCACTTCGCGCGAGTGACTCTTAATTTCTTTTTCTTTTTCTTTTTATATTCAATTCTTGTTCTATTTCACGATTCTTGTGACTCTTAATTTATTTTTCTTTTTCTTTTTATATTCAATTCTTGTTCTATTTCACGATTTATTTCAGATCAGATTGAGTATAATGACGTCATTTTGTTCATATGATAATGTTTCAAACGAAAAATTATTTTTTCGTGTATATCCTGGAATTGTTTAGACTGTCATATATACGTAATGGGAGCTTTCCAACGAGGCAAAAAGTAGACACCGTCACAATCATGTCGCTGTGTGTCTGACGGTGTCTGTTTTCTTGCCTTGTTGGAAAGCTCCCAATACGGGGTGAATTCCTAACGACTCGACGACTCGACGAGTCTGAAGTTGGCTGGAATCGAGAAACGATATTTCACACAGTTCTGAACCAATCACTGAACCAAATCAAGTGTCGGAAAGCTCATTCCTCATTTCCTCGATTATAGCCAATTTCGGACTGTTCAATCCGTGGTTCAATCGTTAGGAATTCTATCTATAAATGAGCTTTCAGGCAGAGGCGCATTCGCGTTGGGTCTAAAAGTGACTTTTATCATAATGATGAACCAATCCAGCCAATCAGATCATAGCGCCTAACTTCAGAGCGGTGCTATTCGACATCTGATTGGCACATCATTATGATGAAAATCACTTCAATCCCAACGCGAATAGGCCTCAGTTGAACTGGTCCAGAACCGTCTGAAAGCTTGTTCCTCGATTCAGACCAACTTCAGACTTGTTGAGGCGTTAAGAAAAGTGAAGTTGGCCGCAAATCCATATGACGACTGCGAATCGCGCATGCGTACAGCTTCATTATGGATGACGGATGTTTACACTTTAGGAATCCACGCTGCACAGATGTTGTAGAAAATTAATGAATGCCAGAAAATAAACGTAATTATTGATAATAATGACACTGCTTTATTTTTTTTGTTCTTTTTCAATAATTATGATTTCAAAATTCACAAAAAAAATACTCTAATCAGTCTTAATAGACACGACAATTGTCATAAGAAGATAATTTCTCGATCAACATTCTTCTTTCTTTCATTCTTCTTTGTTCCGAATCAATTTGAATGTACTCAGATGTGATGCATTGACGTGATCCTACTCCCAGTAGTTCAAATTTGTCCACCAGATATCGTATTGACCAAAAAACAAACGAATATGACGATCGAAGGATCGTTTTTTCCGTCAGACTCTGCCGTCTATGTGTATAATGTCTTCGGTATTAGTTCATGGGCGACTACCAGCACGGAACCATTTCCACAACCATAGTTTGAAAAGTGAGTTGTCATTCGATCAGAACTTTGAATAAGCCGCTTTGAATCAACCAACGCAATAAAACCACCGAAAATGGCTCTTCTCGGCGGATATTCGGCCGGATCATTCCCCGATTACGAAGTTCAGGGGGCAAAAAAAGTACATTTTAGCCCATACGCCGATAACGGAGGGTAAGATACCGAATAACCTCAAAATTTAGATCGGTCCATCACATTCACCGTTCGAACTCTCTCAGCCCACTAAATTCAACAATCACCGTTCCCAAATCCCCTCCAGGCTCTTAATCCATAAAAATTCTGTAAAAAACACCGCTGGACAATTTTTTTTTTTAATTTCCCAATAATAAATCGCGGATCATCGCTCTCGTAATTTAGGAGCGTGATGGCGATAGCTGGCGAAGACTACGCCATAATCGCTGCGGACTCTCGTCTCAGCACCGGGTTCTCAATATTCACACGGGAGCAGGAGAAGCTCTTCAAACTCTCCAATACCACGGTTCTGGGATGCTCAGGATGCTGGTGCGACACCCTGACGCTTGCCAGGATTCTCCAGGCCCGTATGCAGGTCAGGCGGAGGGGATTTCAGAGTTTCTTTGTTATAATCTATGCGACTTATCCATGACTATTATTGCAGATGTACAAGCACGCGCATCACAAGGATCTCACAACGCCCGCAACCGCGCAAATGTTGTCCACTGTGCTCTACTACAAGAGATTCTTTCCGTACTACGTGAGCAACATTTTGGCTGGATTAGACGAGAACGGCAAAGGCTGTGTCTACAGCTACGATCCCATCGGACACTGTGAACGTTCAAATTTCAGAGCCGGAGGCTCAGCCGGCGCCCTTTTGCAGCCGCTGTTGGATAACCAGGTCGGATGAAGCAGAGAATTCGGAAAACTGTTCAGAATTATAAAATGGCGAGAAGAGACTCTGAGGATTGCTAACGTCGTTTTTATTCGGGTTTCAGATCGGTTACCAGAACCAGGAGGGAGTTGCGCACGATCCCCTACCCCAAGATCGAGCTCTCGCCATAATGAAGGATGTTTTCATATCCGCAGCTGAGAGAGACATTTATACCGGGGATGGTATTTACATAAATATAATAACAAAGGACGGTATAAAAACTGACAAGTTTGCGCTCAGGAAGGATTGATTTTATAATTATAATTTTGAATTCGTAATAATTGCGATTATTGAATACCCTGTTCTTTAATAAAAATAAATAAATACGAGAATTTTCAAGTCCAAGAATTCTTCTTCTTCTTCGCGACTTCCTCAATCTCCCAGAATTTTGTATCAATGGATAATTTTTACTGATTCACAGCAAGGGTTGAAAAACGGATCTATCAATGTCATAGTTATCAAGGGAATCGGTAGAGTCTGGCGCCAAGTACATTAGAAAAAAAAAATTAATGTTTTTTTCGTTATTGAATGAGTCATCTGATTACAAGATAAGCTTTATTTCTGATCAACTATTATAAGTTATAACATGTGTGTCGTGGTAGCGATCTACATTGATAATCCCACCTAATTTAATATTATGCATGAAATATTACTCGACAAAAACACGTATTACAATTTAAGATATTTGAGTTTTCTTAGTGTTTTTTTTTTTCATTTTTTAATGTCATTTAAAATATTTCCTTAATTTCATTTTATTCATCTCACACAATCCAAAATAAAACAAAAACCATAAATGTATTATAATTTTACAATATACACCGTAATATACTATATTATATATATATAAAAAAAAAAAAGTAAACAACCGAGGAGAAGATAGATAGGCGTTGAAGTAGTAGGTAGACTTTTTAAAGTAATAATATAATCAAATCACATTTTCAAACGTCTATGATTCACTGGTGCAAAATTCATTTTCTCATCATACAGGTAGGGCAATGAGACGGGGAGGAAAGAGGATAGGTCAGGGATACAATCATGTATAAAGTATCAATTTCCATCCACTTATTATTATTCTGTTAGACATACATTGAAAAATCTGTAAAAATATTCATCAATATCGTAGTATCGCCGTTGCAACACCTTCATTCATAAATACAGTAGTAAATCATGTCTCACGAGTGATCACATAGTTTTTTTTTTCTTTATAGCTAATAGTCTTGTACAAAAAAAAAAGAAACAAAGAAATTTGTGTTCTTCTTTCACAATTCAATAAAACAGATCGCGATTCAGTTTACTATATTCGTTTAGTCGATTCACCACCTCTGATTAAAGCATGTATAACATACTAATAAACAAGTGGATGTAAGGTTTTAAATCTATGTAAATATAGAAGTTCCTTTTTTTTGTGATTTTTTTCTTTTTTCTTTTATTCCCCCGAGATTTCAATTCAGCAGTACCTGTCCACGATCTTTTCCCCTTAGCTTGGTACCAAGTACTCGTTCTATCTTACCGATCACGAGTTGATTAGGTATTCCCCTTCCCGCTTCGTAGTCGTTTATCACTTGCGGCTTTTCGTTCACTTTCTAAACAGTTTCAAAGCGATGTTAGAACATGTTAGTACCATGGTGGCTGTTGGTCAGAGAAGTCATGGAATAGTCACGGAATCCGAAAAAAAAGTCAAGGAATTTTATCGCGATGCAAAACGGCTGGTAGCTATAGAGAGGCCCAAAATAAGTGAGAAAAGTGAGTTTTTCACTCCAATAAGTGAATAATCAGTAATCAGTGAAGGTGAAAACTCAATTATAACTCAGTAACTAGATAAAAGAGTGAGTTCGATTGCAAGAAGTGACTCGCTACCATTCCTGAATTCTCTGGAACAGCTGGGTATTGGGTCCCCATGTTTTGACCAGTCAAAGTCCATGTCATGGGCTGCACTGGGCATAAATTTCGCTACGATCGGTGGAGGACAACCTGTGCCGTCCCCTCAGTGACACAATTCCCACAATTCTTACCGTCGCTAGATCCTTCTGAGACATTCCTTTGGCCTGACGACCCTGCTGGATCAGTTTTCCGAGGTCCAAGGGAACTTTGTCATGCTTAAGTTCCTCGGTTTCGCGGTCAAGTTTGGCCGTATTTTTGGTGGTAACATGCTGCTTGTTAGCCCCTCCGCCCCCTGAGGATATAGAATGTGAAATCTGGATACTTTTTTTCTCGTCGCATCGAGGCGCCGAAAATAAGGGGAGGGGGGATAGAAAATATTGACGGTACGATGATACTCACACTTGGACTGTGTGTCAACAGCGACGCCTTGTCGTCGAGCCGCGTTAACCGCCTGAAATGATAATAAAGATCTCGGAAAAATGAGTCGATTAAAAAGACAGTCTGTGGGTGGCGAGCCTTGAGACTGTCCTAGAATCGTTTACCTGTTCCGATTTCATCGCAGCTGCTTTTGGGGCGCGTTTACGCAGGGTTATTGGCACGGTATCCCAGTCAGACATGGTGAATTATGTTACGGTATTTGTACCTTCGGTAATTATTCCTCTTCGATTTTATCACGTTTTTTGCTTTATTCTCCTCAGGATTTATTCCAGCAATTTCTTTCTCGGATTGGATCTTACCGAAAAACTCGCAATTTATTGAAACACGAAACATAAGGTTTCGTAGATACGACCAAATTTAACACACCACGTTGCTCACTTGTGTCCAGTTTTCATTCGTCGCGTCGACTTCCGCACGCAACGATCTCATTTCGTCTAACTTTATTGTTAGACGATACATTTTCGTCTCTTCATGGCTTACGATATTCGTTTTATTTGTTCGTTGAAACAAAGTCGAATGTAATGTTATTGAAGAGATTTCTAGAGTTCTTAGACCCCGATATATTAGCGAAATATTTATATAGGTGACTTCCATTTCGGTATTATGAGGAATTCTTCTAATTCTAACGGAAGAATTCCAAGGACTTGCAGGGACTTCCGAAGAATTTCTAAGACTTCCAAATAAAATACTTCCGAGACGAGTACATGGTGTACATAGGACATATGTTATTCCACATATCACAATCCTCGTTGCAGCATTTCGAAGAGAAAAGAAGGATTTATGTCGTGACCTTGGCCTATTTTGGATTTTCGTTATCATCAATTTTCCTGTGAAAGTTGTCTAAAGTAGGCGTATTTTGCGATGTGTAGGTATACAACGAAGAGTAGATATTTATCCGAAATTTCTGAAAGGTCACGATATGAATACAACCTTTACCTTCAATTTAAGACCAAAAGCAATAAAATCGTATGCACGACTAGCGAGAAAAATTGTATGAGCTGGAACACAAAATTGCGATTCTTACGTCCAGAGCCTCCCCTCCCTAGCGCCATATCCCTACTCCGTCGTAGCGCCGGGAATCTGTGCCAGCCGTAACGTCCTTGACTTGTTTTGCCTGTCTACAGAGTTTATACACACAGTTTTCGGGGGGTGTTGTACTCGGTTTATACACACAGGGGGTGTTGTACTCGGATATTTTAAAATATTCCAGTTTCACTCAAAAATTAAGAAATTGCATGAAATCTCTACGAAATTATGATAGTACTTTCGTAGAGTTCATGCCGTTTCTTCAGGATGTAGAATTCCGCCGAGAATCTATTTTTTGGGCACCCCACGACGCGACGATTGACGAGTAGATTACAGATTGGGAAAATATATTTGGAAAAATAAGAAATCCGTTTATTGAAATCGAATTGAATACCGAATTCTAAAGGTGAGATTCAACAGTTTTTTTTTCGATATAAATAAATTTGTGTTTTGGGGTTATTTATCGCTCTATGCTGAAGAGAGACTCTCGCTATGGGTCGATTACAGGGCTGGACTTTCTTTGACATTTTCTTTTAGTTCAGTCTCGGCTATACTTGAAAGCCTATACTCACAGAGTAGCAGCTTGACGGAAGAGCTTTTAGCGCAAAGCTGATTTATAGCGAGCGGATTCATGAAGCGTGACTCTATCGTGTTGATAAATTAGAGCGTTTTCTTTAAGGTGAAACGCTAGCTGATCATTTCCACTTGGAATTTTCAAACCCTACTCAAGCAGCCAAAACAGATTCGATTGATGTGAAATTGATATCAGTGACGTAAAAAGAGTCAACGAAGGGCAAGACGAATTTTTTTTTCCGAAAATCGGAACACGTAATGAGAATTTTGTATAACAATATTGTTCTGTGACCCCAGGAGGTGCTGCCCCTCGTGGAGATGGGTAGCACTTCCTTGGATTGCAGAACAATATTGTTGAAAAACGTTAATGACGTCTCGATTTTCGGAAAAAAAAATTCGTCTTGCCCTTCGTTCACTCTTTTTACGTCACTGATATCAATTTCACATCAATCGAATCTGTTTTGGCTGCTTGAGTAGGGTTTGAAAATTCCATGTGTAAATCAGCTAGCATTTCCCCTTAAGAGCATGCTACACTCATTTTTTACTCTTCTTACCGACCTTACCGGGTTTTCACTGATAGCAAAGCCTACGCGTCGCGAGCGCGGAAAAGGAACCAAGAGTGCAATTCTAAATGGAATTCCGAAGATATATATCGGAAAACTTCTTTGTTTCATGCAACAATGAAGACGTATTCTTTAAAACTGCACAAACAATTACCATTTCCCTCTAGTCTCCATAGGCGAACCCCTGAGGTTGCGTCTTGTACCAGCGCCTGGCAATATGCAGCCGCATCGACGTTAATGGCAGCCAGAAAACATCTGACAAACGCATTCTGTTTCTTCTACGATTGTCTACTGAGTTGCCTAGTTGTAGGCGTCACAGATTCTGCAGACAAAAAGACAAGATAAGCTTTGGTATCATTAGAGGCCTAAGAAATTATATTGTAACGGAGGTGCCCTCTGACTTCTCACACACTGGATGTGTAGCTTTTGAAGTACAATCTTCTCATGTTAAATAACTGAAGAGAAATATCTGAATCTTCTGGTCGCTTCGACGACCAGTATTATTGTGAAAACAGTCTTGTCCCAGACTTTAAACTCTGAACACGTATATTCACTTGCTGAATAAACATATAATTTCTTGCACCTTAAACTTGGTCTCACGTGTCGCCTTTATCATTTCGGGAGAACCCTTAATTTATTCGTGACAAGGTCCCATCCTTCGTTGCAATATTATTGTGGTAAATAGTGGAATGAGATTGTATTAATTAGGTACATTATAATATCCCGAATTACAGTAGATTAACGGTAATGGTTTTGTAAGTACGCTGGAATTACCTCAGGAATTATGCTCAGGAGTGAACTGCGTTTATAAACCGCGAATTGTTAAATTACAGTATTTTCACCTTCTTATTCTATTCCAGAATTTCGTTTAAAAAATAAACCGAAAATAATTAGTCCTCGTGCCGAGTGATTCGTTTTTTTTTCTTTTTCTTTTGCTTGACGTTAGCTCTTATAAAATTGACTAGACTAATTAATTCCAGTTTGCTATAGTTCTGGGTCATGTATAAATACCAATTAACCACCGCGGAGTGGTTTTATAGTCACGCATAAAAGGGGAACTGAAACCATTTACCGGCTGTATATGAAGTTACTGTATTATGCTTTATTATTAACAAGAACGAACAAAAATATATGGATGCTTTGCCTTCATCCACTCTGGACGCGCATTTTTCTTTCACCATAATAATCCTCTTCCTCAATCTAAGTCCTCAATCTCGAAATAACTTCGAGAACAAAATTCTGAATGGTCAATGGTGAATTACAAGCGATCAGTTACCCCACAATCCTCACCATTGATTTCGATGGGCACTTGAAATAACAACTAAAATCTAGTAATTACAAGTATCATCAATTTTGCTGCAGCTCTTGAATGCCCCGTTAAATCTACTCGCATGACTTTAATGATCCCATATACCAAACACGGTATCGTTAATGTTCGTTGTAATTAATCGTTGATCAAGTGCTGCGTAATTATCCGAGTCATGAAAACGTGATTATATATTCTTGACGATATTTTCAACGTTTTAAAAAATCCGATGTGCTTTTTTGAAGAGGATATGACGCGATGAATTGTTTCAATTTTTTTTGTGGGTGCACGGAGATAAACGATCGAGAATATAATTGAAACGGGGTTTTCATAGAGATCGAATGCGCCAGGGAATTCGCACGACCTTGGCCTAAATTGTTATTAGGGAATTAGGTAAATCGGAGGGGCTGAAGGATGCCGGTATTGATGCAGGCTGCTGGCTGACAGGGGACCCCGGAGCAAAGGGCTACCTGCAGCCCAGACTTGGCTCCAGCCTATACCCTGGCCAAATGCGTGCGCAATTGTGCGAAAGGAGTGGGAGAAACCCTCGTCCTGTTTACAGGATAACAGGATCCCGCTCAGTACTGCGATATTCTCTACCACGCAAGTACGTTCTCTATTATAAAACGTAATGTGCTCCTAGTGTAACAATTATTGTCCGGCAACAGGTGAGGCTCCCTCAAATTACCTGAATAATTTCACCATTCAAATGAATTGAAGAAAAAAAAAACCACGATCCTTGACCATTTTCACCGTCACACTTTCTGTAATTATTCGTATTTAAATATATATCATCACATACATCAGAACATCAATTTTATTCTATCGTTCGTTTCCACTCTACCAGGCGAGACTGAAGTAGATCAATCTAATTGTTTAGAGTGATGTATCAAATCGTGAGGAGAGGGTGAATCGCACACATATCACTTTCACCGTCTGTTGCCCCGAGATCAAAGGGTATAAAGCGCACAGAACCGATTGCGATGAATAAACAATAAAAGAATTTTGAAATCAAGCTTTTTCCTTTTTTACTCTGAACAACAAATGAATTTCGCTAGTTTATAATTTCGTTTAATCGCTCTTTTAGCTTTCTCTTTCATCACGGGAATTGAGCGGTTCGATTACACACAATAATAACAAGTATATCGAACACGCTTCTGATAGTCCGAAGGGTATTTTGCTCGTAACGAGAAAGAGGACGTGCGAAGGAGTAATTTTGATTTAACGATCTTATCCGCTCATTCTATTCTATATTCACTCTACCTGATTGTGTGTCCGTAGATTATAGTTAATTCACTAGTTCATTCCCATTGAGTGATAACTCAACTGAACCATGCACTACAAAGGAAACGTTATCCTTCAATTAAAAATAATGTAACACACAATTGAAGAAATGTGTTGATAGTTTTGATAAAAATTTATTATTACAATTATTATTCAAAGAAATAAAGCTGCAGATCCGAGTTTCGCATAGGTTTTACATTTCCATCAGTCTGAAGTTGTCTAGAATCGAGAAAAAAAGCTTTCAGACAGTTTTGAACGAGTTCAATCCTCTGTGGGAGATGATTTCTCTATTCTGTAGCGAACTTCAAACTGTTCAATAGTTAGAAATTCACCCTGTATGTAAATTATTGAAAAAAGAAAAAGAAATGTGTAACACGAGAATGCTTCCAGAATCTTAAGAGGATTTACTGTATATCATTCGATTAGAGAAATAAATTGAAATTAGATATACGTGAGGAATTTATATTTATCAAATTCCTGCAGTTGCAGAATTTCCGCAATGATCAATCGATCCACCGTCTCACTCGTCCTTCGTTTTATATAAATATAGCCGTTGAAAAGTTCTTCAATAATAATTCCCAGGAGAGCGTACAAGTTAAGCTCTTTTATCATTTCTTATATTTCTCGTGTCTGTATACATATAGGTATAACTGCACTAATACTTTTCCTTATTCTTTCACCGAAGATAAAGTGACATACTTTTCTCACGATCTACCACCGCTCAGTTAATGAAACAAGC
This sequence comes from Euura saliciscinereae, assembly GCA_018420115.1. NCBI lineage: Eukaryota > Metazoa > Arthropoda > Insecta > Hymenoptera > Tenthredinidae > Euura > Euura saliciscinereae. The sequence continues at coordinate 29,831 of JAFFZH010015826.1, read as the reverse complement.
ACAAATTTCTCTAATATTAGATCCTGATGTATTATGCAAAAGTAAAATACGGGAGGATCGCAATGTCGCCTCCATTATGCTCCAGCTATGCCACCGGAATGAATAACGACCAGATATATTCATCAATCAATTTCCATTGCTTCAATATTTATATTTCACCACGAATTCATTCGAGAGACGACTGCAATCGACTCTACATCCGATCTGTTTAACTCCGTGAAATAGACTCGGATAAGGGGAACAAAAAAAAAAAAGGAAATCTTATTTCCACGTATTTTATTCCCATATGGGAATATCATGTCGAAGGATGAGAAAACCGATTTCGTCGCGCGTTAGGCAAGCTAATCAACTCCTTGATACATTTTTTTTTTCGGTCTTCACCTGAGGCTACGTGGCGAGGATTGTTCAGACGATGTAACACATGTATCGTTTGGAAGATATAACGACCTTGGAAAGAATGTCATGAATTTAAGGATGTACAGGCCATACAATCTCAACCAAAAGTGAGTCTCGTCGTCAATATTGAGTACTTCGAGATGAGATAAAAATCGGAAAAAAATCAACCACAATCAAGACGATAAGAGTATTCATTTTCAATAATAATAATGCCTAAAAGTTATCAACAAATTGTTTAAACAAATCATTGTTTAACAAATTTCCTGGTGACGTTATTTTTTTTCATGTCAAATGAATTCGTTAATCTTTCCGAATACACATGATTTTTTTCAGAATTTTGTCACTTTTTAAATTTCCATTTTCGATTTTGAAAAATGGAGAAAAAAATCTGAATTTTGGATATGTTATTGTGGAAACGATGTAGATTACAATTCCGAAGTTTCCGGAGCGTGGAACTAATAGTTTTGTAAATACAGCGTTTAGAAATTTCCGCAAACTGGAATTTAAAAAAAGTGACAAAATTCTGAAAAAATTCATGTGTATTCGGAAAGATTAACGAATTCATTTGACATAAAAAAAAAATAACGTCACCAGGAAATTTGTTAAACAATGATTTTTTTAAACAATTTGTTGATAACTTTTGGGCATTATTATTATTGAAAATGAATACTCTTATCATCTCGATTGTGGTTGATTTTTTTCCGATTTTTATCTCATCTCGAAGTACTCGCAATATTGACGACGATACTCACTTTTGGTTGAGATTGTATGGCCTGTACATCCTTAAAAGAGCTCCATACTTTTTAATTTTTGAAATTTTTTTTATCCATATAAACGTGTAAGAACAAGGGTGGATGAATATGGCCTGAAGGATTCATACTATTATTCAAGCTTTGAGAATACTCGAGAGCCCCCCCCCCCCCCCCCCGTAGGGCGACGTACATATAGGTATAACGTAGCTTCAAGATATATGGAAAGGTCCAAAGGATATATATTTTGAGTAATATAATATCGCGGAAATTGAAGAAAATTGACTGTCTACCTACTATCTTCCCACTATATTTTCTGTACCTACATAAAAGCAAAGAATTCACAAAGATGTTACGCAAGTAAAGACGTTATATGTCGTACGCCACAGACTTCTTGTCCTTTGTGTACCTTGTACTATTGGCAACAGGATGTCGGACCGGATAATATGAGAAGTTACGTAGTGTCCGCGAGCTTAATTAGCTATTGTTACTTTGTGACCCATCCTGCGACTTGAAATCCCGCGATAATCCGAACTTTTGAAATTAAGTTTAAAAAAAAAACCTTTGAGCAGGTTTCAGAGAGTCTAGAAAGATAAATCATGTGATTTTATAACCGAAATTATCATGTCATTTATCATGATAATAAAGTTCGTGAATTTGAACAAATATATAAAAAATCACACGATGAAATGGTTGACCATATGATACATAATGTGATTTTTTACACATTTTCTTTTTTAATACACAAGATAAAACATATCATAATTTACGTGCTTAATTTTTTCATAACGTTATATGATTTATCACATCAGCATTTTCGTTTACTTAATTTTTTTACTCTCATATAGAGAGAAATATTGGTTCAGTAATCAATTTCAACTTTTTTTATTCATCAATATGTAATTCAATATTACGCCACAAGCTTTGAGTCTTGGAAAACTGATAATTGCACAAGAGTTTCTCGAACGACACGCTCTAAGTTATGACGCACAGTTTGAAATTTTAACGTCAGAAACATTTCTGTCAACGTAACAGGAAAATTATCGTAATTTGCCCTATGAATCAAATGTTGAGTTTCATAAGACTTAAAAAATTATTTAATCGTTGAATTGAATTGAAAAGCTGTAAAAACTAAACTTTGATCTTGCCATTTTTTGCACAGGCAAAACAGAAGTAACTTCGTGCTTGGTGCCTTTGAGCTTTAATTGGAATAAAATCTGTCGATAAAACTCCGAGACTTTAACTTGCATACTTCTCGATAACGGTATTTTCATCATCATTATTTCATTTCGCCAGTTCGCAGAACGCTGCCGGTATTCAGAGAAAAGATACGTAACGTCTTACCGAATAAACCTATTGAATTCGGGAAATGAAAAATACTAGCTCCGCTAGCTCGCTAAATTCGATAAAAGTGTAATGAAAATTGATTTCTGCGGGGGTGTAAATTCGCTCCGATTACAATCGTGCCTCGGCGGTGATACCAAATGAAAATTTATTTGATATTTGCAATTAGCTGTTCGAGGTGGTCGTCTGGAACCCGTTTTATCCTCAATAGCGTAAAACAGTGGTCGACTAACGACAGTAGACCGCGATCCCCAAGTTTTACGAGAAATCTAGAGGCAGGTGTTGTTTGTTTAGTTGTTAGGAGCGATTGGATTTGCGATAAGCCCCAAAGTTCCAAGCCGCGGGGTCAGTCGGTGGAGTAATAGTGGAACGAAAGAAATAACGAAAAGATAAAAGGTAGAGAATAGAGAATGAAAAAAAGAATGAAAAAAGGCGGACCCCACCTTTCCATCGATGTATGAATCTGCTAAGAATTCGTGACGTAATACGTCAATGTCGGGTTCAATCTTGACGTGATTTTTTTAAATATGCAGCCCCAACGCGGGTCAGTGTCTAAAATAGGACCGACATCCGATATTATATCTTCAGGAATTAGCGTTTAAAAACTTGGCGTAAAAAAGTTGTGACACGTAAATTTAACGATAAGAATTTTCAACCCCGTTTCATCGTTATCGCGATGAAAGTATATGGGGGTAGGTGTTTTACTTCATTTTTACAGCATTCCTATTTTTGGATTCAGCCCTTCAACTCCGCATTTTAATCACTTTGGGGGTGATTCGGAATTCGGAGAAGCTTTCCATTCCTCTGAAATTGGTTTTGAAATTTTTCCAATCATTTTTCTGTTGCTGTTGTTGTTTATACTGAAATAATATTTTTATAATCTTCCCAACCCTGAAATTTTCGCTTCTCAATTTTGGAATTCGATACTTTTGACGAACATTTTTTATTCCACGATGTCAAACTTTCATCTATAAAACTCTCGATTTAAATTATTTTTTTAAAATTGTAAAAATAATAGTGCAAGAAAGTAAAATTAATTCAGAAAGAAAACTACAAAAAATGTTGATCCAAATTTTACAGCGATTGAAAGGAGAAAATATGGCTGAGGGTGAAACCTGCGAAATATTCGTTAGGAATTCTGAATCCTCCTGCGGAAGATATGGGAGTTCGACAGTTGATCGAGTTATACGAAAAAATAAAAAAAAATAATAAAATCGAGTTAGAAATTCAGCTGAAGTTGGAACCAATCAATGTCGAGGGTTGTCAATCGCTATAGAAAGTTTAATTGATTGACAGAAAACCGAAAAACTGGTATTGGATGGGCGCACGTACCATGTTTTCAAAGTTCAAAAGTAGCAGTGCACCAAATGCTCTCGAGTCGAATCCGATATGGCATTATTTTGAAGTTGGAAAACAGTCGGCGACTGCTGGACCGGAACAAGTTTGGCGAATCCTCGACGCATATCGAAAAAGCGATGGAAAGGTAAGAGAAATAAAAAACATCATTTCAAAGCATAATTAATTATTGTAACATTTTTTTTCCATTCAATCCGTCTGCAAATATTTCCTGAACGCAGTATCATAATATGAAAATATTTGCTCAAGGCAATCCTCGAGACAATCTTATTTCTCTAAATATGATTTCAAAGTGCGAAACGAGTTTTTATACGGAGTGGTAGTTGGTATTCATTTTTTTCTCCACCCCAAGCTTGAAACTTTGCGGGTAGGTATATAGGGTACCCGAGGAATACCAAGTTCCCCATCGATTTGAATTCTGAACAAATCTCCGAAGGCCACGATCGTGACTTTCAATTCTAAGGCTAATTAGAGTCCCCGCACCTGCTGCTGGCTACACCCTTACTGTATTTAATCACTTGTTACATCGATGTTACAGAGAAATTGATGAAAATTTATGCATGTTATATTACGTAACGTCTACCCACGTCTGTTCAAATATACTGAATATAACGTGCGGGAAACCTCTTGTACAATTTAGAATACGACGTCAAGTACCAAGAGATAAAGTAGCTGGTATACCTACGTCTACCTATATATCAAATAAACCCCTCTGATGCCATGTGTTTGACTCCCACGAGTTTACTTTTAAAATTATCATACATGCCAGAGGTCTCTGACATTCGTAGACACCGACCGTGGGCGATTAAATTCATGATTGATTGTCATTGTGAATATGATAGTCACTGTCAAAGTTCGGTCTACACTGACCTACGGAGTCTCCGTAAAGTCCACGAAGTCATGTTCAGTCCCCGTAAAGTGCGCAAAGTCCCACGATATCTCACGAAGTTCTACGAAGACCCACGAAGTAATTTTAGGTCCGCGTAAAATCCCCGAAGTCCCACGAACTTTCACGAACTGGTAACAAGTTGTTCCAACTGCCTAGAATTCTCTAGAAGTTTATTAAAATATTACGAATTCTTTGAAGTCCCGAGGTGAGGCGTGATTACAACTCCTCGGGATAATCTGAATCGCTACCAACATTTTTTTTTTTTTTTTTACCCACCCGCAATCCGGAGTTAAGAGTCCGGAAGGCAGTACAATCCGTTTAACAACCGGACGGAAGAAAATAAAAGGGTTGAAATTGCTGCAGCTTATGAATTATCAATGGGATGGATAATCGCTCTGGTATTGATCAACTATGCGGCATTACCGAGTCCGGTGTTCAAGACTTCCTCCTTCTATTCTATTATAAAAAACTACCTAGCATCATGGATCGTTATATTATCATTGATAAATCAGTAATAATTTTGAATATATTCACTTTCGGTTTTAAAACTCAGGGAATCGGTTCGATAAAATAAAAATAGAAATAAAAATGAAAAAAAGCGTTTTCGGTGATCTACAACGTAATAAAAGTTTGCGAGTTGTCAGTTTCATGAAGATCTCGTTTTTATACGGGTTCACGTTCGACCCTAAAGTTCAGGAACGTTGAATTACCCAGCATTCCGTCTAGCCAGAAATTAATTAGGTCGTATTTCTAAAGTGTATATAAGAATTTCATTAAATTCGGACATTTTGATAGCTAATCGAACGAATGTTCCCACGATCCTGTGAAAATTTCATCACTCTTTTTATTTCCCTTCATTTATAAGTGGGAATCAGCCTGTGCCTTCGGCTCTACTTTCATAATCCGGCGCCCTTTGATAATTCAAAAACAAAAAATGATCATTAATCAATTAAGCCATTTTGAAACAGAAATAATTAGCCGTATACGCTGATCCGGCGTGGGCGAGAAAATCCATCCTCGACCTTCTGCGTGGATCAGTTCTTGTCGCGAGTATAAATTTATCATAGGGTGTAATCTACGTTCTATTAGCGAATTATAACGTTGCGAAAGTTCAACAGAGATTGAATGTCACCGTGAGGGATAGTAATTATGTACAATTAGAGCTTTCAAATTCGCAGGAAGTATCGATATTTCTTTTCGAAAAACGGTCAGCGGAAAAACTCCACAAGCCTAAGAGAAAGGAAACCGTCACCGAAATTCTACGAGGTGGTGTTCGCCAGCTCGAAAGATTTCGACATCCAAAAATATTGCAGGTAATCCCTGAATTGTAGAACTCTGGATTTCGCGGTCTCTCGGAAGTAATCAGCTTTCTTGGATATATCAGGTAATGCACGCCGTTGAAGAATGTCCGGAGACACTCGCATTCGCTTCGGAACCCGTGCTAGCTAGTCTTGCGAACGTTCTAGCATTCCAGGAAGCAGCTGCGATTGCCAGTGCTCAGTCTTCTGCTGCAAATCAGCAAAATGTTCAGGCGAGACCTGTTTATGCAAAAGAGTACGACATGCTCGATATCGAACTGAAATACGGATTACTACAGGTGAGATATCTCCAGGTTTTTTTTTTAAATCATTTTTAGTGAGGGTTTTGGATTTTTTATGAAGTCTGAATCGATATTTCAAAAAAGGGTTTTTCGAATCCACGTTTCGGGGAATGATCATTATTTCCTGGTATTATAAAAGACTCGATTACGTTTGGGGGCTGAATCGACCCTTTTCGGCATGCTCCCTCAGCCAATGGTCATAAGTTGATTATCGTCTGATTTATCGGTCGAGATACGACCGCGGCGGAGGTGGGGTGAAGGGAGGATTCAGATAAAATATGAAAAGGGATTTTTAAGGGTTTTTAACGAGTTTAAGAAGATTTGAATTATGTATTCTACGACGGTTCATTAAATACCGTAGTGAATTACTAATTCTTTGTACGTAGCGTCAAGTGTGATTTTGATTGAAAATTTGAATAAATTATACAATAAAACACACGAAAATCAGACGACAATTAAATATTGTTAGAAGTTCTTTTTTTTTTTGTCAAATTTATTACTCCGTAAATCAAAGAAATGGTTCAATATTCATTAATTCACAGATTCACAGGAAATTAAATACGAAATTGTTTCTCTGTACAATCATTCTTCTCGTTCAATTTTTTTCCCTTCTTCTTCATTCAAGTCGATTGAAGTAATTTGAAGACCATTATCGAAATCGGGTGTCCGTAAATATTGAATGATTTGAGAAAACGAGAGACCTTCCGGAATGTGACACGTCGTGCACGGCTGTAAGTCCGGTTGCCTGTCACTCAGCATTACTCGAACATGTTGTGACATATCCATCGATGATGGATTTTATCGTCAAATGTATGGTCCGGATGCATCAAATTTTCTCATTACAGATAACGGAAGCTTTGTCCTTTCTCCACTACAGTGGGCACGTTTTGCACAAAAACGTGTGTCCCAGTAGTATTCTGATAACGAAAAAAGGGACTTGGAAATTGGCTGGCCTCGAATTTATCGGTACGTCAATAAAATATTGTAAATTCAATTTTTATGCCTTGATATATTTGTTTAAAAATAAAAAATGTACATTCATCAGTTCTAATCGACGTTCTCCTCTCTTCGCAGACCGTGTCAATGAAATAGACGGTCTGGAGCCCGTAACATGTCACCCATGGACATCAAGATTGCCAAAAATGGCTCAGCCCAATCTCGATTATATCGGTAAGAATATAATATATATATTAGGCATTTCGATTATGAGTTTCCATTTTCACGCGTAAGAATTAGCACAACATAACATAAGACGAGGGAGAATAACTCGAAATTTGACTGTGACGTCACTTTTTAGGCACGATCGTTGAAAAAGAAGTTTTGTCTTTTTTTGGCGACAAGAGTAAAACTGAAGTTATACATATATACATAAATAAGTTATACATATTATCGGTAAAATATGATAAAATATCAAGTATTTATAAGTCTTCATAGGTAGGTATAATTGATATTTAATTGATTTAATTGATATTCAGCCCCAGAAGTACAACAGGAGTCAATATGCAGCATATTGAGTGACATGTTCAGTCTAGGAATGGTAATTTGCTCCGTATTCAACCAGGGACGTTCATTGATACAGTCAAACCACAGCTGCTCTAGTTATCTGAAACAAATTGAAAGCGTAAGTACACAATGTTATTCAACACGTACGTTTTCTATTTTTGAATTCTGCCATAGATAACAGTTGTCAAAATTGAATTGATTTCGTGTATTGATAAGAAAAAAATCGGTACACGTAAGTTATTACGGATATTTGTCTCAGCTAGAAGAACACGTGCACAGCATTCTGCCGCGAGTTCCGGTACCACTACAAGAAGCGGTCGTCAGACTTTTGCACAAGGATAGGAGACAGCGGCCAACAGCGCAGCTTTTGTCTCTGATAAAATATTTCAGGTGTGTTAAAAATTTAATGATTTGTAATCAACGTTAATCAGAAAAGGATATTTGTGGAACAAAGTAAACTCCTTAATTACCCCTCAATTATCACCGAAGTACGTAATACGAGTCAGAAGCTAGGTCACGACGTTTAAGCTCGTACATCTTTTAAACGATCGATTTTACGTGGAAAGCTATAATGACCAGTTTTGTAGAGAATTTCATTAGCTTCAAAATTAGTCTGAATCACTTTTCACCTAGGAACAACCAAAAGTGAGATATCGGTTAAAATAAGATTTTAGAAACATTGATAATACATTTTTTCTGGAATCAGTCTTTATTTCCAAGTAAACTTTCGAAACGCTACGTTAATTGGAAAAATTTTTTGTTCCAGTGATCCGTCTGTTCACGCTCTTCAGTTTCTAGACGTAATAAACATGAAAGATCCTACGCAGAAAACTCATTTCTATAAAAATACACTTAAAGAAGTGCTTCCGTACATCCCGAGGGTGAGTTCATGGGTTTATCATTGCTAACACACTCCTCGTTTTGTGTTTGCTCTTCAAACAATACCTTGATTACTAACGATAACGAATAATTGACAGAAATTGTGGTATCAACATATCTGGCCGTACCTTCAACTCGAATCAAAGTCCCAAGAAGTACTTGCCGCCGTATTGCAACCCATGCTGTACATCATACAAGACAGCACAGTTGAGGAATATGAATCAATAATATTGCCAACGTTCAGGTAATTATTTTCAACTATTATATTATTTTACAAAATCCCATTATATTCAAAATTTCGAAAAAAATACATATTCATGTGCAATTTTAGAGCAGTATTCTCTACTCCAAAATCTGTACAAGCGACGGTGATATTATTGGAGAATTTACACTTGATATTGGAAAAGACTCCGCGTGATGACATAAGGTCAGAAGTTTTGCCTATGCTGTATGTTTCGTTCGAAAGTACAACAACCCAAGTTCAGGTAAGTCGAGTTTATTAATCGATAAAATCGTGAAATTTGAGTATCCGCTGAATCTTCTCAGGCCGCAGCCCTGGTCGCTGTATCCAACGTAACCGAGTACCTCGACGATATGGCGATACGACGAATGGTCCTCCCCAAACTGAAGGGAGTATTTGAAAAGAATTCAACCGACGTCAGGATAATGTCCAACGTTCTATCATGCATCGAGTGCATATTGGAGAGGCTCGATAAACAACAAATTATCGACGAAGTTCTTCCTCTGCTGTGGGAGGTGAAACTCCAGGAACCCGAAATAGCCATTCGGGTTGTAAGTGAGTGATCCTCTTTCTCTCATCCCGGAACGACAAAGTTTTCACCGTAGAACTGTGATTTCGACTTGCAAAAATTCACTATCTCCCTTCTCCGACAGATATTTACAGGCTGATGTTGAACGACAAAAAATATGGTCTATCGGTGAACATCATGGCGACGAGAGTGATGCCGTCTCTGCTACCGCAGACAGTGAATCCGGCTCTGAATTTAGAGCAGTTTACTATTCTTCTAGAAGTTTTACAGGAAATGCTTAACCACATAGACAGGTAAGGAGAATTTAGCGATAAGAATTAGCACAGAGACCTTGACTCCCACTCTACTACCGACAACAGAAATCAGAGGAATAAACTGAAACTGGACAACTTGTCTCTTCCGAGTCCGGACCGACACCGACCGCTGCGCCATCAGTACAGCTCCGACAATATGCATGCGCCTCCTTTCAACATTCCAAACCTTCGCATCGAGCAGAGAAAAACGTCTTCGGCGGAGGACATGGCGAGGAAGAACTCGATCGGTATGTTTCATGTTTCATGTTTCATGCTCGTTAAATTTCTTTCATACTTGATCCTCGTGTCCAGGTTCGATGTCGATGACTGCGTCAGCTGAGAACATGGCAAGAAAAAATTCAATGGCTGGTGAGACTGAACTCTAATTGATATAAATCTGTCCAGTCGATGTAACGCTGAGAAATTTTTCATCATCCGAATTCAGGCATGCTAGGGAGCTGGTGGTTCGGCTCGTCGTCTTCTACAAACGACGGTAACTTCCTACGAGTGGCAAATGCTTTCCCTAATCGTCGGCTATCGGACAACACTCTGATGACACCCAAGATAAGAATTGCTCCGTCCTGTGCCAGTTCTCCGGGCGGTACTCCCGGAGGGGGTCTCCCAATCCGACGTCACTCCAGCACCGGACCCCAAGAGCGGCGTGGATCAAACATCAATCTTTCACCACCGACGGTAATTCTCAGGAGGCATTGACTCATTACTCATGGTTGAAAGCTTTCTTTGTTGTAAAGTTACTGAAATTAGTGCCCCGACGGAGTCGATCGAGGCCTGAAATTTAATATCTTTTGACTCGTTGCTACAGATAAAGTTTGTTGGAAATATACAGGGTGGTGGTATGCCGATAACGAGTAGTAGCGTTCCATACCTGCTAAGTTCAAGCATGAACAGTATTCGAGGTAGTCGTCGACCCTCCGTATCGTCTACGTCGTCCCAACAAGGCAGCGGATTGCTTCAGCAATTTGGCTCCGGCATGGTAAGACAACTTCCCCCCATCTGCCTGAACCTCAATGGGCCACCAACACATTCTCCATCACTCCAGCCATCGGGACAGCCTTCCCACTGACCCTTGTTTACAGTGTAAGAATCGCTATGCTCCTTTACCGCAAAATTACCTTATACGAATATCCCTTGTGCCCTAAAAAGAAGAAGAAGAAGAAAAAAAAACTGTTTCAAAACACAATTTTTCTTTTTTTCTTTATGTTCTTCTCGCTGTACGAAATCTATGAAAAGATGAGTCATAAGAATCTAATGAGAAGTTCTGAAACTAAGGTTTTTGGTAAACGGCGCTTTCCATGCCTCGTTCGAATTTGATCCAATTGTGATTTTTCATGTGTTACAGTATCAGCTATTCTCTGGGCGTTCATAAGGCGGTAAAGGCGGAGAAAACAATAGTGACAATCCTCCGATTCTCAGATATCAGAGAACTTCGGGAAACATATAAAAGTATATAATTCAAGCTGTCGAGAAATGAGAATTATCCACATAAAAAATTATACAGAGTTATTTGTTACGTGTTATTGATATAACGATGATCGAGAAACTGCATCGTTTCAAATAAGATATAATTTATTTTAAAACAACAGAATTTCTTTGGTCAGCTAATCTGTTATCTAAAACTACTGAAACTTACAGGCATCTATCCGTTTTGTTTACTCTGACTATAGATAATTGAATGGATTCCATGAGAGAAAACCTGCCCCCCCCCCCCCCCCCCCCCCCCCCCCAAAAATAATCATAGTTATTGGATATTAGGTATAAAAATTAGTAGGAAGTGTGAGAGAAAGTGTTTCTATTCACGTGAAAGTGACAAACCCCTCCAAAGCCTGCCAGTAAAATGTGTCAATTTTAATGAAATGAGAGAAAAGAAAATTATAATTAATGTTAATCTGTCTTCAGCTCCTACGTAATTAGCTGTACGAAAAAAAAGCCTAATACTTGTGTTACATAAGCACGACTGTAACTATACTATTTATAATTATCCTGATTACTCAAGCTTTAATAGAGATGAGAATAAGTGGAGAGAATAAATGTATTAGTAAAATCAAAAAAACATCCACAGTCGAAAGCACTAATCGATTGTTTTTACAGCATCAGAAAATATGAAAAAGAAAAGAAACGATGATCTATAATCACATGATATACGTATTGTCAATTGCTAAAATTCTATAATATTAATTACCGCATTAACAATCATTAATTATTAAGGGTAGCTTTTATACAACTATTTAAATTTGCACGATATTAACGACTGGTTGAATTATACAAATTTTTGTATGACTTGCTGTGAAAGTATTCGAAGGAAATATCACATCAATTACGTTTATCAGAGGAATGACTCGTTTAAAAAATGATGTAATCATTTTCTTCATTTTAAAGCTCTTGACTACATTCCTCAAGAAAATATAACGCGCCTTTTTTTTTCTAAAATTTCAGCTCTTTGTGAAAAATGTAGGGTAATTAAAAAACAGTCAAGTTAGGTGAAACTTTTTAGATCCAATGCGACGTAACTCGACAAAGAAAAACCGTTGATCAAATGTTAGAAAAGGGATTCAAAGCTTGAAATCTCGAATTCCAGATATCCTTAAAAAAAAGTCCTGAAGTTAAAGTTCACTTTACCAATTTGTCACGAATTGCTTAGAACGGTATAACTTTTGAACGGTTGGGCGTAAATCAAATGTTAAAAACTCAATTTGCAGCAGACAGGCGATGCTTTTTCTCCATATTTCGCAGAGTATCACAGCTTCGAAAAAGCGCGATTCTTTTGGAGAAAAAAAGGTGCCCCGTTAATTTCGATGAGGAATTATGCTTACAATAGATTGTTATAAACGGATATATTTTATACAGAATTCCGCGGCCTTTTATTCAGTGCTAAATATATATATATATTTAAAATAGCTACGTCAGCAATAGGTAAATAATGAATGCATATAAATTTATAGAAAAATTATACCTCGATAGCTATAATTGAATTCAGTAATTAATACCCTCCGTTGAATTAATCAATCTTTCGATTCATTTATTCACCTTTTTTTTTTTTTTAATTTGAAAACGATGCGCGTAGAGACAATACGAAGAAATTTAACCCCAGAGTACTAAAAAAAAAAAAAAAATCAAACCATAAATGTAGTTCGATGGTGTATAAATGATATATTTCATGTCGTCATGTCTTAGCGAGTATGTATCGATAGAGAATATAATGCTGATACAATCAATCAATTTCGTGACGTTCTGAATTCATTGTGCTATCTAGGATATTGAAAATAACAAATATTTAAGTTCATTTTAATTTATAATAAATTATACTTAAACTAGATGATAGAAAGAATTTTTTACCATAAAGTTTTTCTAATTAAACATTTTTTAAAAGTCGGATTAAAAAAACACCTAGCCGAAGTATTTCGAGTAATCTATACTTTAATGATTGCATATTTTTTAACTATGCAGAAAAACTGCGAAGATATTTATGATTGTTCAACATTTTAATATATTACCTATATTATGAATCATAAAAATTTCCCTAAATACACTAAAAAAATTACACTATTATATTATATATATATAGATTATAGCATTATTGTACTGGCCTTAGATCGATAAGTTATCGCTGTATGTACTTCTATCCTATTCAAATTCCCTTCTTACTGTGATACCGTGACTTCTACTCTACTATTCTGACTATATAGTCTTCTATTTAGACTATCTAATGTATTCCTAAAGTTTGAACTCTAATTAATTGGGAAAAAAAAATGAAGCGAGCATCTCGCGGGAATCACGATATTTCGGTTCTGTAAATATGCCGGAGACAATCTTGAGAAAAATTGATCGATTCGTGACGCTTAAAACTGTACTTATATTATGGTAAATATCAAATTTTGTAAGAAAAAACAAAAAACAAAAAACAAAAAAAAAACAATCGTTTTAACTAACGTTGATAAGGATTTGAAGGATACTTATATCATGCTCATTGTATTAAATATTGAAGATGAATCTTTACCTCAATGTCTATTCATAATTAATTCTGCAAGCATATCTTATATATAAAAAAAAAAAACAGATTTATCGATATACGCTGACAGACACTAAAGTTACCTAAATAGCATACATATGTGGTTATTGTTTAGAGCAAACTACAAACTTAAGTGTCCTTAACATTAAGAACAGTATGTGTACATATATTTGAAAATTCAACTTTAAACGATGAAGACAAAAAATACAAGACGTGGAAAGGAAGAAAGTTTTAAGTAATTAATTTACTTGACTTGCAAAATAAAAAAAGCTCAATTGTAAACGACAATCACAATTTATAGCCCACAATATTTGAGCTTTTTGTATTCTTATAATATAATAATATCATTCTTTGTCAAGGAAAACATTTATTAACGTTAAAAGAGACAATCAATCAGAGTTCTGTTAATTTGATATATATTTTTGGGATAATCAATATCTTGAATATTTGGCAATCGATCGATTTTATCGTGAATATGTACATATCAGCTGTGTTCTTGCAACAATTGTCAAAGAATAATGAGACGTAAAGCTGCATAATTGTTTTTCCATTGAAATAATCGTTTCTAGTTGAATTTCCGAATACGAATATAATAATATGATATATTATCGCATAATCGTGAGTTTATCCTAAGCGCATATATAAGTGATTATTTTCGCATCAGACAATCGGTATATAGACGTGCATAAGTAGATTTACCATCGTTCAAGGTGGTTATATGAAAAATAATTCATTCGACACATTGAAGCACTGTAGTTGCAATCGAGGGTCCATAAGAGAAGATTATATAAGTTCAGTTTTAGATAGAAGAGAAAAAAGAGGGAATAAAGAGAAAAAGAACAAAAAAAAAAAACTTGTATGTCTTTGATGTTTAGGAATCGATAATAACTCTTCTCGCTGAAGCAAAAATATGATTGTATCGATGATCATATAAGTATCTAACATCTACCCTCGCGTTCTAAAAATTTCAACTTCCATAATCTTTTATATTTATAAATTATAATTCAATGATACTTTGAACATTATAGAATTTCGTGTTCGATTAGAGATGGATTTTATAATTTGAAAAATCCTACGGATTCAAAACGTTGTTTATGTCAATTTTAAATTAAAATGTTTAGAGAAGTGTAATAATGACAGTCTATATATACGTGTACATTTTTACCTACAAATGATTATTATATATTATCTAAATATGTTTTGAGAAAAAAAAAAACGAATAGCCATCAAATATTATATTATCATGTGTTGTTTATCATTAAAATTGAACTGTTGCAATTTACTACAGTGTATACGATGCAGTGTGTTGTATTTAATGAAAAGGAATGATATCTCGTTAAAAATAAATAAATATGCGCAATACAGTAGATACTTTATTATATACATATAAATATGAAAAAAAAAAAACCTACCTGAAGAAAACAATATAATTAAAACAGAAAGAAATAAATAAAAATCGGAGAACAACTATAAAAGGTATTTTTGAAAATGTGTGAAAATCTATATTGAGACAAATGTAACATTTCATACATTTCCTATTCAGTAAATGTTTACAATTACTAGCAGTTCATTGTTAGTATTTAGTAAATGTGTTAAATGTTATGTGCTACAAAAAAACAAAAAAAAAAAAAAAAATGATAATTCAAATGTGTATAGAAATTGAGATTTTGTGTTATGTATTGTTAATAAACGATTATAATTCATTGACGGTGACGATAACGAGAGATCAGGAATAGAAAGAAAGTTACGAACATGAGATTATACTTACAAGTGATTGAATATGTTGAATTCACAAATTGAACATTTTTCTTAGTCAGGAGATGATTAAACTCAATAATTATTGAATATTCCGAATATCTTTACGATGAAATAATCGAATAAAAATATATAAATATGATTCAATCACTAGCAAGAGAAATATGCTCAAATATGTTGGTAAAGCTATGTGTTCAAAGAAATATTTAACTATATATAGAGCGCAATTTCAAAAGAAAAAAAAAACAAAAAGTTCTTAAATCAGTAAAAATTAATCAAAAAAAAGAAAAAACCTTTAACATATGTAATAATTTTCAAACCGCAATAAAATTATCATTATACTGAAAAAAAAAAGAAAAAATGCTAAAGAACTTGAATCAATCCACCAACATCTCCAACTTCAATTCACGATCCTTCCCGCAAAAGATACTTACTCCAAATCCAATCTGGATGGTGTCAAAATTTTGCATTCACCATAACGATGATTAGTTAAATTTTTATTCACAGTGACAAAGCTTCTCGATTACTACTTTGATTATTTAAAAAGATTTAGTAAGAAAAGTTATTTGAAAAAAATCATAGAAATCCAGGATTACGATGACTGCAGGGTAATCGATTGGTACACAATGGTACACAATGGTACACAATTTATTATGCATACAATCGGGTAAAAATAATATACATAGAAATTTGTGTTTCGAGGAGGATAAAGTGCCACATAATTGATTATTAACGATTAATTAATTATAGATGATAAATTTTCCGAAAGGTCCTCAATTATTTTCAACGCTCTTTTTAAATTATTATTATATTACCTAAAAGCTGTTTCTGGCAGATATACATTATTCATCTAGAAAAAAAAAAAAATACGTTATAATGAAAGAAAACAGCTTATTATATGTATATTATATGTATATTATATGTATATTACTTGTTAAAAAAAAAATAATAATACCATGTTGATTATGTACATAATTTACACAGTTAAAAATCTATAAATTTTGACTCAATCTTACAGAACTATTAAAATTTCGCAAATTTTCAATTTTCTGCGATTGGATGAAGACAAAATTGACAAATCTTTAAAAAAAAAAAAAAACAGGTATAATGGATTATAAATAAATTGGTGCAGTTCGTTTGGGACGGGTAATGTTAGTGCATTTTACTCCCTTGTGTCTCTATTATCGTTGAGTGTTTTTTTTTCTATTTTTATATAATATTCCATATTTTTCTAATCCGCCATTAGAAAGTCGAATCCTAATACAAATATAATCTATAAAATTGAGAAAGTTTAGAAAATCTATTTTTTTTTCCATAAAAAAATTTCCGTTCTTTGATTAGCATTAATTTATTACATTTTAAGGCGATTTCGATGTCTGACCACTTTTTTTTTCTTTATTAATATCATTATTCCTATTATTATCATTAGGTACTCGTTTTGTTTTTCTTATTTTTTTTCTCATATAGAAACTCTGAAAGATTTCTTTTTTTTTTTTTTTTTTATTAAGGATTAGTGGAAAAAAAAAAAAAAAAAAAGAATTTGTACATCTTATGTTAGACGAAAACTTCGATTTTCTAAATAATCTTCAACGAAGGAAGATCACAAACAGACCATCTACCGATATGGGGCAGAATTGTGGAAGCATTGCGAAATATCTTTGAAAAAAAGTTGTTTTTTTCAACTACAACAGCTTACAATATAATAACATAACGCATGAATAACATTCAAACGCAAATTATTTTAAAATAAAGGGTGTTGGGGGAGGAATATTAAAAAAAAAAAAAAAAAAAAAAAAAAAAAAAATATTATATACACGCAAGCTGGGTATATTGTCAATTTATCAAAAAGAAGCAAAAAACAACAACAACAAAAAAGGACATTCTGTATATAATACGATTTTTTTTTCTCTTCTGAGAACACCAATCTCATATTAGTATACGTATAGTGCATGTGTATATATATAAATAATATATGTTCACAAATTGTACACACGGACATACACACACGCACACTCGACATATACAAACATTTATGCTCATAGATATTATATATAAGTAAATACACATACATACGTAGATGGTTAATATACAAAAGCAATATCTATCCTATGTTCTGTTTTTTCTTTCTTTTTTTTTTGGCTGATAAAAGCCATACTTACAACCTGTACAACGACGTACAGGGAATTATATAAATCGATTATTATAATGTGTATTTTTAATATATATGTATATATAAATTAATTAATTAATTTAATTGATTAATTATTATCACTATCATATTTTATCCTAATGTCTATTATACATTTGTTCAAATAAATAAACATCTATCACTTCCTTTTAATCCCTTCGCTCATTGTCGCCTAAATCATTTTATAATGCTTATTATAAATTTAACTAATTCATTAATAATACCTTCTCAATATAACAATAATAATTAGCGGTGATCTCTCCTCGGACTATGTCCGATCGATCGATATGAATTTCAAAACGAGCTTTAAAGCTTTATTTATTTATTTATTTTTTAAATATCATTTAATATTCGACCTTAGGCATGTGAAAACACGGCTCTCGTTGAGTGGCTTCAAAATTGGCCTAGGCCTGTTTCGGAGCTACGACGAGATATTACGTTGTTTTTTTTTCTTTCATTTTCATTTACGTTAAAGCTTGCAAGGCTCTTTTTGTGGCTGCCCAACAAAAAAGAAAAAGAGATCAACACGTTACTTCACGAACTGGTCTACGATTTAATTATCATTATCCGTTATCGTTTAAGCGTGATTTTCAGTCGACGCCGACGCGCAAATTAGCGTTGAAAAAAAAAATAGTAATAATAAAAATCATAACATTCTATTTTGTTCCTTTCTATCGATCGCTTCTTTCAGTCCTAGCGATAAAAACTACTTTCAACAAGTAACAAGTTTTTTTTTTTTTTTTTTTTGTTCATGTGCATGTAGAGAAAAACGATATACGAATTCTGTAAACTCGATGGAATAAATGTGGAAATCAAACTCGCCACTTGGGTTATTATAAACTACGTCGCTCCGATTCACCAAACTGTATTTTTGATTCTTAAACAATTCTTTTTTTCTTAAAATCGATTCATTCTACGTTCTTCGTCGATTGAAAAGAATTTTAAGAAACTCAAGACAGAAATTTAACATGCGCAAGAAACAAAAATAATGAGGGGGGAACAGAGCGATAATCAATCTTGTTCATTTGTTCAGAGAGTCATTACAGCCTTGTTCGTTCAGTTATACCGGGTTCTAATCAACGCCAAAGTTCGTTCTCAGTATCTGGTGCTGGGCTACCAAAAACCGCCACTTCTTCTCTCCTTTCCTCCTCTTTTCTCTTCTGGGATGATAGTTCGGGATCTTAAGATTCCTGAACTTGTCTCGTTACCTGACACACAGGACGGGACATATACAGTCTTGTGCAACACCGAGCAATGATCACACCGCCCGGTTATTTATCAATCGAGTCCCGTTTAACTCTTTGAATGAACGTTTGTCTTCTGTGCCTTCTTCTTGCGCGCCGCCAACATGTCGTAGAAAGGATTGTGCGATATGCTTTGCCTGAAATTAAGAAAATCGTTGGAAAAATCGTCTTTCTTCATAATCAGTGCAATTTTCGATTCGATTAGACTCACCTAACGCACTTTATCCATTCGTCTTTTTCCTCGTCGGTCGCGGCGGACATTCTGTAGACCGTGTGTTTTCCTGTAAATTAGAAAAAAATTAGTTAGAGAAGAGTCTTAGGATGGAAAACGAAAATTGTACATTCGATAGACTCACCTTCTACAACTTTCCCTTCGCTGTCTGTTTTACATGCTTTTATAAACTCTGAACCAGCCGCGTAGAGTTCGAAGCAGTGCGGCTTGTGCCTATCCTGTACCTCGCGAACCTGGATATTTTCCAGCGGTATAATACCCCTGGGTTCTTTGTCAGTCGTGTATTCGAAATAGTACAAGCAATTGTCGTTCAATATGAACCAACGTCTTTTCCAACTCTTGTATCTTCCACCTGTAACAATATCACAATTCATACGATTTAAGAATAAACGTTAATACAGTTATTATTAATTTACCTGCTGGCTCCGTCAGGGCAGCAGAGGGACAAAGCAATTTTGTTTCATATCAGTACGGTGTTAATATTCAGTATTATAATCTACATGTTCACGACATATAAAACTATAACAGCTATAGACGATCAGCGAAGTTTAAAATCATGCGGGAAATATTGATACCAAGTATAATAATAAAGTGGGGGTAAATAAAGATAATCTTTGGATTGATAAAACGTTGATGATAATAATTTGCAAATAATAAGGGAGCCGAACGACGAACGATCTTGTTACGACACAGACTCGAAGGTCTTCTAATAATTAATTAAATTAGAATCGTTAAATTTACCTTGTTTCCACAGCCATCCTTCTTTGTCAGGATTGAAGAACGTGTGCATCAAATCATTTCCATCGTCTTCAGGTATTTTGAAGGGTTCAGTTTTAATACTCTCGTAGAGACTCTGTAAAGATAAACATATTCTTCATAATTATCAGACGACGAAGAATAATAATTAGGTCATACGTGTTCGTTCTTTAATTGAACTGAAATCATGGCTTATTGATATTGAGACGGATTGAAGACAACAGATCTGTGACGTCACCAATGCCAAGGAACAGAGATAAACTGATTTCAGTAACCGGACTATGATAAAGGCAGTAATTACAAAATAAATAAAAAAAGACCTGAGTTAGTAAGTGTGAATTTTGTCTACGTTGACATTCAACAACCGTTCAATCACCTAGTATTACATAATTTAGAAGAAGAAAAAAACTCAACACTATCATAATGTCAAGATTATGATTATCGTTTGTAGAGTCTGCGACTAATTGCTATAAGTTGATATCTAGCGATCGTCTGGTTTAAGACAAACACACGTCTCACTCCTATTACGTAATTGATGATCGTAATCTACGTTTGGTTATCAAATATAGATGACGAATGGTTATTTATTCAGAGTTCAAAACTGCAACGGAGGAATAGACGATGCTTGATGAGTTGAGGCAATTATAAATTCACAAGAGAGCAATTATTTGATTACATGAGACTAAATGATCAGCGAGAGAGGAAAAAAAAAACAATGAAACTGTTAGAAAATAGAAAATGTAATTATTCTAAAATATTAAAATTAGTCGATGACTATACAGGTATGTAAAACCTTCATTGTACTATATACTCAGTCTGACGTAAATGCATTTAACGTGCAATTCACTATTGCTTAGTCACACAAAGTGAGCAAATGGCTATTTGTCACAATAATTAATGAATCGTCTCAGCTGACTACGTCGCCCATTCACAACCATTACTCGCGTGAGTAAACTTTTTTTCTTCTTCTTTTTATTCTCTAAATGGTTTCAGATTCCAGGAAGAAAAAAACTCTGATTTACAACCGACCATGTCTCAATGCCAGCTGGTACCTAGAGGCTGATGATGATACGACCAACCAAATATCATTCAATAATCTATTCAACGATGATGCAGCGTCACTTTTGTCGTCATTATTGATTTCCCCGCAATCGTCACTGACATTTATTTTCCTGACCAACAAACAAATACCCTGCAGTGTCTTTTCTCGCGGAATTCCTAACGGAATAATATTTTGCGGTAATAATTGTTACACTGGGTTGGTAATTGATGGTAATTCCGAGCAGTGGAGAGTGTAGCAAACATTGTCCGATGGTGCAGCGAACCTGTCGATCTGATATTTTCCTCGAGTTGATCGATATCTTAAACGTTATAATGAAACGATGATGATGATAATGAATGAATGTTATCAACTTACCACCAAAAGTTCTCTAGGTAAATCACCGCCATTGTTGATGCCCCTATTCATGGATATGAATTGTTCAGTGCTTGGTTTATCCTTGACGCTAGGATTATGTAGCGAGGTATTGAGCATGATGATGGCAAAACTGAGTACATAACATGTATCGGTATTGGTGAATATGTTTGGATTAAGCTGACAATATCTCTGAGCGAAGCATTCCATCATACGATCAATTTTTTGTGCCTCACCGGGCAGTCTGAACGACCATAAAAATTGTCTCAGAGCCTGGACTAGTATTAGATCGGTAAAATCATGGAGTTCGACAAATGCTCTCAACACTTTCTCGTTAAAGTCGTTCCTCTCACCGAGGTAATCACCGATTGCGGTTTTATTAAGACCTTCACCCTTGTGCAAAAATTGCGCAACATCCTCGGGCGTAGATACGAGCAAATTATGTTCTATCAGGTACTCTATCCCCTTCTTAGGGTCCATGTTGAACTTCTTACGACCGATCGACGTCTGTTTCGTCTTGTTCGATGGTTTTGTCTCATCAGGAGCCAATCCACCGCCCTCCATGGCCTCCATTTCGGCAACGACTTCACCGAGCTCATCTTTCAATTGCTGAAACAATAAAAATGAAGAATATACTTTTAAAAAACGGTCTTTATAACGTTTTCAATCGTTCTAAGAATTATAAATCAGGGTCGCCTTGGGTATATGCCAAGAAAACTGCAGTCTGTACAGACTCCGGAACAATGCTGGATACCGCGAATGCACACTTGACCTCAATGAATTTATATTAGCTGCCGGAATGATGAGATCAACGAAACGTGAATCTCTTACTATAATTCGACTGCAACAACAAGCAACATTTTCTCACAAACATTTCAGTTTGTTATAAACGTTACAGCTGATGTATATCAAAGACTGAACTGATTCTCATGGCAAGACTTTCACCATACGTGTTTTAAATAAGAGAATAAACGTTCCAACAGTCACTGCGTGGCTGGAAATGGGAATTGAACAGTACGTGTTTGAATATCGGTAAAAGTAAATGAACCAGTGTACCAGACGGCGGTAATATTTGCTCTAACCCTCATACCGCGGGGATTAGTTTTATCCAAGGTGGAATAAATCACAGTTACTAAATAATTATTATTCTATATAGATAGATAGTGACATTTACTTTACAGGATATGAGACAGAGAGCAGACGTTTGTTTCGCATAATTATCGGTGATTCATATCCATCTACCCAACCATTTCACACTTCTGCCATCGCTATGACTGTCACCAACTCAAAGGTTGACATTACCTTTTATCATGCAGACAAAGTTTCCGGGTGTCTATAAAATTCCACAAAATTCATGTAGATCTAAAAAGAGTATAACATCAAAATTCTCGGGTGTTTCCTTCCTCGGGGTCAAAGTAGGTGGTTGGAGAAAAGGATATCCGGTTGAGACGAAAAAAAACGAGGGGTTTTCTAGTCGGATAAGACAAAGAGCTACGTCGTATGGGGCACGTTATTGTAATTTGTTTCTTTTATGAAAGGGATGAGAGTCAAGAACCATGAAGTATCTTCATTTACTTCTTCTTCTTCTTTGAGGGTAAAAAATAAGCAAGAAGGAAAATGTTTCATCCTCAAAACCCCTGGTGTTTATTTCACATTATAGTTTAAGGTCAATCGAATCGTGGTAAAAAAGAAGTTTAAATTCTGACAAAATTTCTACACTACACAAGTGACAAGAATTGATAATAGAAAAGAAGCAACGTGTGGAATTTACATTAAACAAAATCGACACCATTCATTTTTCTCTACCTATCTTCGACGTTATAAATATTCTTGTAAACTTTCATTCTATCCAACGTTGCACTTTTTATAGTCTAGACATAATTTAATTTGCTCACGATCAGAAGCCATCAAAGTGGAGAGTAATAACTCATACTACATACAATAAACACATAGAAAAAGTCATTTTTGATTGTCAATTTGATAAATTAGGAAAAAAAAATTGTATCCTTAACAGAATTTTCCCGACATTATATGAAACACGGTTCTTTATGTCCCTCGAGGACTAATTCTAGCCTGTCAGGGGGAGGGGAGGGGGGGATAATTAAAAGGTAGAGTTGGACATTTCTTAGGGTGCGGCCTGGTCGGTATTCCCTGCAGTATGTATATACGTATATATATATTTTCTCTACTGTTGTCGCACTGCCTTATTGTGTTATAAAGGTTGTACCCATGATATACACTACACGTATATCTATATCTATACGTTCAGAAACGTGTGTGAAGCACAACTACTTCTATAGTATATAAACACGTCTGTAACCAAGCCAGACAAAACACACGTATAATATACAGTAGGTATACAATGTACATGGGAATGAAAGTTTAGTTGTCCAGTTGTGAACTCGCCCAAATCTACAGGGTGACGGTACCAAATAATATAATGCTGTGCAAAAAAAAATGAATGATTGTAGAAAGACTGATACGAATGAAACAGAATATAAATTGGACTCAGAATAAATGGTTTCGTCAAATTCTTCAAACTACTTTCGCACAATTGACTCAATTTTATCATCAGTCTCCTGATGCACGAGATACTTCGAATTTTTGAGGAATTCAATGATAAGGATTAAAGTAGACTTGAGAATATGAATAGAGGTAAATATTCCAAAGTTCTTCGAATCGGAATGCAAATGTTCAAGATTTGATCAAAGTTTGCACATAATTATCCACTATATCTGGTTCGAACGATTGGCGAAAGATTGTTCTATAGATGGCTTCACGAATTTGTTGATCTGCGTGATAAAAAATTACTGAAAAATATTCCAGACGATCACCCCGTAGATACTCGTCACACATACCAAAGCAGTATCGGGGGTGAACGTACTGCACACTAGGAAGACCGCCAACACGTACATGGGAACATGAACACCATGAAAACACGGGCGGAAGGGCTGGCGAAGAGGGTGATATTTCCCGTCCTGAATCCCGAGTCGGGTTATGTATACAAAGGCGCGGTTTATAGATCGGGGGAAATGATAGCGACGAGGGCGTAAGGGAATTACAAAAATTAGAGACAAATTAGAGTCCTCAATTCCGTCAGATAAACGACAGACGATGAAAAAACACTAAAAGCAATCATTTTCTAAATAATAATCGATTATTGAATATCAATTACATTCACTTACTAGAGACCTACGATAACTTATACTTAAAAATGTTCCAAAGAAAAAATTATCGAAACCTTAAACAATAGTCTAGATTTCAATTTTTACATCCTAATTCCTTTATAATGAGGTCACTTCTTCATTTTTCAATGAAACCAAACGTTTTTTTTTTTTTGTTATGGGAATGAATTTGAGAAAATTACCGAGACCCGCGAGGCTCGTGGCTGGTCTGAGAATCGATGAACCGCAAGATGCTCGCAGTGTATTCTTCGAGGCTGGCCATCCGACGTTAGTGCATCAGAGGCGGTGGCCAGTCTCGAAGAATACTCATGACGCCATCTACGGTAGTAATTACCGTTCGCACTGTAAAAGTTGGGGGATGAAAAGCCGAGGGTTATAAGGTATAAATATAACCTGTTACACGAACGTGACTTTGGCTAATTCCGGTCGTTATATTTGAGTCGCTTTGTACGAAGGGACGTCGTCGTCGTTGGTGCAGCACACAGGGTCGGGTTGTTTGATAAAGTTTTGACGATTGTGTACTTTCATTCCTTTCATAGAATTCGTACATCCGGTCGCGACGATTGAGTCTACGTTCTGTGCGATTGCAAATTTTACCAGACGATCAGAAAAATATTTCCTAGAATCATTCCCCAAGTATTTTTCTCTCTCTTTCTCACACACGGAGCTGTTCGATTCCTCGCGAGGCACGTAGGAATATATCGTTAAGACGTGACAAAACTTTACTACCAACCAGTTCAGGGGGTTGAATATAACATATAATGAATATAATCAAGTTTTGTCCTGTATTTTAAACTAATTCAAAACTAATCTTGATCAGAGATTCATCAGAATTGTGATGGTATACAGAGTCAAGATTCGTTCGCTTCAAAACTGACCCTTATATGATGCCACCCCTATTTCGATTCACTCACCAATTAGAGTGCCTTTGATCAACCGTCATGCGGGTCAAAAATCAGTACCTTTGGTCACAAGGTTCCCGCAGACAGTAAAAATGTTGTGTAAAAGAGAATCCATTCAATTCAACAAACAAATTCATTATTATGTGTATGAAGAAACTAAAATTACGTAGATTTTAACGAAAAGCATTAATTCTTGAGTTTGAAACAAATGACAGATGTACATCTTGCACGAGATTCGATCGTATAAGATAAAAGATAGGTTTAACATTGGAGACTTCTTTCCTAATTGATAAAATCGTTCCAAAGTCATTTTCAACCGTTTCAATGTCCCGTGACCTGATCTATGGTTGAATCGACTTCAGTCAGGTTTTAATATCCGCTGATATTCTCTTTGGACTTTTGTTAAAACGAAGAAATAACATAGTTATAGACTTATCACGCGAGTCAGTTCAAAGTGTCATCATATCGATACGTTACATGCTCTGAGGTTGAAGTTTATCAAAAGAAATCAACTACTATTAATTCTAGAATCCTCTCACAATCAGTTAGAGAACTTTTTCCAATCACTTGATTAATGTGTGACAATGAAGAAAAATTGAAGCAATGCCAATGATGGAATCAGAAGAGTCTAAAAAAATTCTTTAGCTCTAATCACATCCACACTTGCATCAGTTTCACGAATTTAATCGCAGTGACCATAATCGTGTTATAGATTTTACAGAAGAAGAAATTATACAGTCCTCGTCATTTGTATGACAACATGAGACTGTTCAACTACAAGAATGCAATTTTTCCGTGTAAAGTTACGAAGCACATGATCATCGTAGTTCGCGCTGTGAACAAGAGATTGTAAAATGTCTCGCAATCAGTAAAACAGTCCATAAAGTATGAACTTTGGATTTATTTACTGAATGTTATAATACGCGAATGGCTTGACCATTAGCTTGCCTATTAGTACAAACAGAGGGTATCGCATTGATGTATTTTAGGAAGCTAAAATAGTGTACTTCGGTTCCTCGGTTGGGGTATGTTCGCCAAGATTTACTCTGAGGTGGTAAAGTGGGCAAAAATAGAGCTCAACTAGGTTCGCGACCTCGATTTATACGCAACACAACGAATCTGCATCTTTTGTTCAAGAATATAAATCAACGGTAAGGGTAGGTGGAAAATGGATGCACTCCCGTTCTTAGGCTCCGGCTCTTGCACCTTTTCAGCCATACTTTCAATACTTTATTTTTTTTACTTTTTCATCAAATGGTTTCCCTTACCTACTCACCGCGATTCGCTCTACACTTAACCACTTCCCTTCCTCTCGTATCCTCCTTTTTCAACGTTCTTTGCGATTTTATCGCGGGGATCGCGGTTTAATCGTCGTTTCTTATTATGTGCAGGTTCTTTTTTAAAATACTTTTCAAAGAACTGCGAGACGGCAGCTGCGGCTAATCGCTTCAAATTGATCTTGAACCTGCTTCAAGAATCAAACTATTGCAGAATTTTGTAAATTTCAACAAAAAGAAAATGACCGCAATTTTTTTTCCATTTTTACTGTTCAACCTTGGATGATAGATATAAGTAGACACTGACGCGCAAGTGAGTTGTAGAAATTTTCTGAGCTAGTTTCAAGATAGTCTGCAGCTATACGCCTCTGACATGACTAGACGTAAGTGGACACGTAACGAGTATAACGACGTCTTGGTAATTTCTAAGTCATTAGTAATCACCGCAGCATCGTTTTGTTCAAGAATTTAGCGTCAACCTCACCTCACGGGTACTAAGATCGACTATTCTCTCGTATAATACACGAGCTGAATCCTTAGTATAGTTCGTCTGTGTGATATAAAGCCTCATTCCAGACTTCTAGGATACGAGACGACGAGTTCCGGATTGAACAAGATCGCGGTAGTGAGGATAGAAAAAACTTCCAGACTCCGTTCCATACCCTTAAATGACTGTAAAAATCTATTTTCAAGATACTTATTGTAGAAGTATGTACTTTTTGTACTAGAATATTTTGCAACAAGCACAAAAATCTGGAAACAAAAGTTGACATTTTTTTTTTTTTTTTTTTTAGATAAATTCGTTTGAAAGTTAGAAACAAAAAAACTTCCTGTAATATGAATAAATGTTCATAAATACATTTTTAGACAAGATATGAAAAATTGAAATTTTAACAATAAATCTAAAACTTTTGGAAATTTTTGTGTAAAATTAAGGCGGATATGAAGATAAACTAAACAATTTTTCAACGATTTTTGAATTACGGAAAATTGTCAGAATTACAAAGAAATTTGAAAAGGGTTGCAGAATTAAAAATTTTATAATATAAAATGAAAGAATTTTTAAATACTGTTTTAAATATTAATTTCATCGTTTACCTAATTGCCTAATTAAATATCAACGAATCAGCAGCAGTTTGGAGAAATCGTATTTTCGAAATTCCGATCGAATGTATTCATCGCGACTGTTCATCAATATTAAAAAAAAAAAAAAAAAAAAAAACTCGTCCTATAAGATAAAAATTTAACTGTAAATATTTGGATAGACTATCTAATTTTTTTGTCTTTCTCTTAATCATCAAATTCATGTGACGAAACAAATACAGAATGGAAATCGATTGAAAGCAAGAAAAACATTTTTTTCCAACCTGAAGAAATTTGGAAATAAAAAAGCGAAAAAATTTTTACTAATTATATTTATTTCAGTAAGACAAGTTCCCATACGTACCGAGTACTAAAATCTTATAGACAAAAAACTGCGAGTGTGTATTACGTTAGACTTGACCGACTCGACCTTCCAAGGCCGCTTTCAAGATCATAGATCAACTGTCTGAAAAGATTTTTTTATTGGTGTAACAGGAAGAGAACGAGACACAGGCGGAAACGGTGAATACCAAATTGTCTTGAATGATTGACATCGAATATCGTTAAATTAATCGAATCAATCATCAACCACGTATGTATAGGGTGATAAAACAATATAAATTAGTCGTAACGAACTGAGACGATTTTTATTTATTCATGATCTTGGTTCAAGGTACGTGTAATGCGCGTCGTCGATGTAATGTATCGCAGACTCGTCTTCAAATTAATCTCTACATATACTAACGAACTTTAACACGTGCCTGCAATTGGAGTTGAACAGTCGTAAAAACGTCGCAAAAGACATTTCATTAATTCGACAAGCTATACATATACGATTGAGGAACTAAACGCATACATATATGCATTTTGTAGAGGTCAAGGGGCTGGATGAAATGGAATAATAAAACCTTAACCCTGCACCGCGACTCTACTCGTTGATTAAATGTTCAATATAGTCTCATTTTTTATTAATGATCCTTGGGTGTATATTTTTTACATGAAGAAATAAATAGTGCAATTATATTAGATAATTTACATGCAAAATTGTGATAGCTAGAAAATTTTTAATTGAATATAAATAATCGATAAATTGAAGGGAATTTGATAACCCTTACATTTTTCTTTTTATCTAGAATTTATTCATCAATTATAAAACCCAGTTTTGAATAAGTTTTTTTTTTTCTAGTTATCTGAAGAGTTACGATAATGATTCGAGACTTTTTTCAAGTTCGAAAAAAGAATAGAAAATGTAGGAAAAATTATGTGATCAATTTTTTTTCGCTTTCTACATATTCGAATCATTTATTATCCTTCTTGACGATACGTACGTATAATGGGGAATTTTTTGTATATCTGATCGAACAGTCATTCCGGATGAGGCGTAATCTGACTTCAAGTTTATTTATAACACGAGGAAAATTTTGACTCCAGTTTAAGTTATTCAACTCGAAACATAAAGCCACTGCGACATTTGACAACGATAAATATAAACGACGTAATTAGTTGTTTTTTTCTCTCTTTCTCTACTTTCATCTACAAAATTCTAGTAATTAATACTGACTCTAGATTTCTCTTCGACTTACATAATATTGTTGTTAAGACACTAATTAAATAGTTTGAAAAGTTAGAAAAAACAGAAAGAGCAAAAAAAAAACTGTATACTTAGCAACCAAGGAATAAATTATCCAGTCAGACTATTTTTTTCTCACACCCGGTCGCAAAATGCCACTTTCCATACCTCTTGAGCCGGCGCAAAACAGATCTTTTCGGCCCTCGAGCGGAAAAGTGCTTTGCGCCCGCCTAGAGCGGGCGCAAACGACTCTTTTCCTGCCCTCGGGCGCAAAGTTCCGTTTTGCGCCCGCTCACTCG
>JAFFZH010015824.1:33963-47644 GCA_018420115.1 Euura saliciscinereae | reverse complement strand
CTGGTCTGCAAAAATGCCTCTTTTCAGACCGAGTGAGCGGGCGGAAAACAGCTCTTTGCGCCCGAGGGCAGGAAAATAGTCGTTTCTGCCCGCTTTAGCGGGCGGAAACGGATTTTTCCGCCCTAGGGCGAAAAGAGCTGTTTTCCGCCCGCTCAAGAGGTATGAAAAGTGGCATTTTGCGACCGGGTGTGAGAAAAGAAAATTATACGACTCTATGCCATTATAAACAGCAAAACGTCGTATAATGGCGCTCACGTCCTTATGTCATTAGACACGCGACATACGTTACCACTTTTATGTTCATCGCCTAAGTTGAGTTATCGACGTGGTAGGGGGTCTCTCTGCTGTGTATAAATAGGACGGATCGGACGAATTCTAACCAGAAACCTATTTCTAACCAAGTAAGTGGCTACCTTCAACATGAACAAGATCTTCTGTCTTCTCGTCGCCTCATTGGTGTGCGTGGGTTTTGCCAGCGGTAAGTTACAGACCAATAGCACATGCTCGAACGTTCTATTTTCCAATACAATGAAACCTCACCTATACTTATTTCAATCGGGTACGCTAGAAAATACATACATATAAGTGAGAATAACGTGAAAAAAAAAACCAATCGAGAGTCAAGTGGTTCCATAGCTTCCACGTCAGCATCGCAATTATTCACACACATCATCAACAGGTGGAAAAAACCTGTTCTGTAGATAAACGTAGAAATATTTTTGCATCAAGGAGTAAAATATTCTCGATACAACAAGGATACAATATTCAAACTGAGAATATTTGAATTATTGATTTCAATTCCAAGAGCCAAACTGGAACTCATGGACGTATATCGAAAGCAATCAATTTTTGAAGTGTTGTGTCACGAAATATCGCGAGTCTTATGACATATGGACGTAAGCATACGACATTTTGCTGTTTATAATGGCATAAAGTCGTATAATTTTTTCTTTCACGCCAATCGCTCTGAAAACGTCTGAAGCGTATGAATCAATTGAAATTACGAGATCGAAAAATGTAAGTGCAAAAGTTCGAAAGTTGGGCGGATACGACCATCTGCTTTTAACTACCAAAATTTGTTATCGAATGTTTTTAAATGTTCGTTCTTCCAATTTATCTTTGCGTTTTACGAGTTTTTACAACTGTTAAAAAAAATCGTAAGAAATAAAAAAAATCAAAATGGCGCTTACGACCTTATGCCATCAGACACGCGATATTGAACAGCACACTTAACATTTTGTAGCACGTATGTTCTGCAGGTGGTAAGATTCATCGAATCGTTAAAAATAAAAACTATGCGTACGTCATCACGATATATATGAATCAACTAGCCGGTTTTAGCCAAAAAGCTCATCGCTTTGTTGCGTAAGGCACGATCGCACAGTGGTTTGTTTTGAAATAGTGTTCAAATCCCCCAAAAATGTCAACATTTTTATTCGTGATTAGAAGGCTGAATTCTAAAGCTCGCTATTGTGTCTTCAAAATTGACAAAGATAGTAATCGCCATTTCTGAACCGGAAGTCGGATCCGGTCTAAAAAGAAATTTGCACATCCTCGGGGTAAAAAAAGTATCCTCTGCAAATTTCACCGGAATCGGTTCAGCGGTTTGGCTAAGCTCGTGTTTACAAGCAACTTCAACGATTTGACACCGAGACGCAGGTGCCGGAAAAATCCTAAAAAATTCCCAAAATTTTGATTCGTGATCAGAAGACTGCATTCCAAAGCTCGCTGTTGTATCTTCAATATTGACAAAGTTATCAATCGCAATTTCTGAACCGGAAGTCGGATCGAGTACACAAACAAAATTGCACATCTGCAGGCTGAAAACAGTATCCAGTGCAAATTTCATCAAAATCGGTTCAGCGGTTTGGCTGAAACCGTGTTGACAAGAAATGGGGGGGGTCACATACACCACTCTTGAAAATGCTCGAAAACGACTACCCGGGTGCCAAAACGTGCTCCCTACATGATTTGAGAATTCTTACTCGATCCGACGTTTTTCGCGATGGCGAATGTATAAGGCACTCCGTTTTTAACGATCGTGCCTAAAAAGGAGCCGGGACGGAGGTGAGTGCTGAAGACATTGCACTTGGCCTAACACTCTTCGATACGAGGGCAAAATGAGTCGTTTAGGCCCGTGCGATGGATTCGGCACTCACCTCCGTCTCGGCTCCGGCTTCGCTCAGCGCCGAAGTATCCCGTACGGAAGTATATATATTTTGTGAAGTATATGAAAAATATATTTCAACCTAAATATATGTCCTTTATAAGTAATTTATATTATATTTACATTTTTCATATACGTAAAATATATTTGATATTTCTCGCAATTCCGACACCAACTCTAATGCTTCGTATATTATAATGATTATATTTCTAATATATTTATTATGTATTCGCGTTTTATATGTGACACATATATGGTCGATATGCGTTGGGAAATGCACGCAAAGTATACACATTATATATTTGAATGCTTACATCTCCTGCTCATATTTTTGCAGCATATAGCACATATATTTCATGTATATAATACGAGGTACATCACAATATATGTTACTATCGTACGGAAGTATATATACTTTGTAAAATATATAAAACATATATTTGAACCTAATTAAATGTCGTTTAAAAGTCATGTATAATTTATTTACACTTTGCATATGGACGGCCGCTATTAATATTGTCTTATGTTTTCGTTTCCATTTGGAAAAGACCCATCTGAAAATGCCGCGGGGTAAAAGACTTAACTCCTGTGTATAAGCATAGGAGATAAGTCTTTTACCCCGAGCCATTTTCAGAAAGGTCTTTTCCAAATGGAAACGAAAACATAAGACAATATTATTGCGGGCGTCGAAATATGTCAAATATATTCGAAATTTCTTGCGATTCCGACACCAACTCTAATGTCTCGTATATATGATAGTTATATTTTTAATATATTTATTATCTATTTGATTTTTTTATGTGACACATATACGGTCGATAAGATCCTCACTCTGCATTTCTACAACCAAATAGATTATCAATATTTATCCATCAGAAAATATGAAGCTCTAACTATAAATCATTAGAAGATGGACCAACATTCAATAGCTGGTTTGGTGCAGTGGGTAGAGCGGGCGATTCGTAAGACAAAGTGCCTGAGAAAATCGTGGTTCGAATCCCGGTCCAGCCTCGCGTTTTTTTTTTTCACGAAAAATACGTGACAGCGGCGGAATACAATCAATTATGAGTACTCCGTCTCTGTCGAACCACGTAAATTTGCTTTTTATTATTCATATTCAATTTCCGTACGGGCATACCTCTTCCATATATTTGTCGCATGTATTTCGATTATAAAAAAAATATATCGAATATATATATTAAATATAAAAAAAGCGGCAAAAAGTTGTCTATTTATTATATACTTGAAAATGTTGAGAAAATATATGTCTCATTTGTATATTATTTATATTCTTGGACATATATATACTTCCGTACGGGATTACACCCCTTACCGTTGATCCGCTCGCTCAGGCCTGTCGAATGAGTGACGTGCCTGTTGCTGTGACAACGAGCACTGTCTTTTTGTAACGACAGAACGCCTTGAGCTTTTAAGCAACAGAGACGTAATAAATTGAATACAGTAGAGCGTCGATTATCCGAATCAATTGGGACCGGGTGCCTTTCGGATAATCGAAATTTCGGATAACCGAACAGCAATATTCCGTGGGCGAAAAAACGTCGATTCTTTCAAAATGATGAAATTTATATATGTATACTGTAACGTGGCAGCCTCGGCTCGCCTCGTTACTTAAAGCTCCCTGAACCCTGGACGGTAAGTAAATTCATTTTCCTAGGAATGATTGTGTGTGAGAATGAGTTTTGCGTGAATCTCCACCTAGGGAACTGTAGGAACCGATAGGGACTCCGGGGCGGCGACCGAGACAAACTTGTGATGTTAACTTGTTAGTAATTTTTGTATTATTCTTAAAATTCTCTGAGATTCCCTGTTCTCCATGGAGAACCGCTGACGATGATTGAGAAACCCGGAGATAAAGAACCGGCGGAGGCGAGTGAAAGACCTAGCAGAAGAGGAGCACGTCCACAGGGGGAACGTAGCCACGAGAGGGTAGCTGACCCTCACCACCGAGGGACAAGACAGCGGAGGTCCTTCTGCTGTCGCGAAGAGCCGTGAGTTCCCCAGGATGAGAACCCGCCTGCCTAGTGGCAGCCCGCATCACACCTCAGTGACTCAACTCAACATGACTCTCAGGAGTCAAAGGGTTTCTTGAAATTCGCCAAGAGGACGACACTGACCGATATTAGAGATAATTAGAGCGTAAGGAGGGGGTAGGTGATACCTCGCTCGAGATCGTCACTCTGGCGCTAGGCCTGATAGTGGAGAGTCACTTTGTAGAGAATTTGTAGAGCCGTGAATTTCGTAGAGAATAATTTGTGGAGCTATTGAGCGATCCTGGAGATCATTTTGAGAGTGTGTGCGAGCCCTGGAAGCTGTATTCAACCTCAGGAGGTTGCCTTGATTACGCTGGTTATCATAAAAGTAAGTGGCCTCGTTTCACCTGCATTAATTGGAACCCGTAACTTTTTCTTCGGTCTGAGAATAGACATTTTTGAGTATCTGATCCTGGGTTCAATTAAGATTGAACTCCGAGGGCTGACCGCAGCCAGAGTCTGCCTAGAGGGGTTTCTTCTTAGAGAATTTTTACTGTTAATTTTGAGTCTGAATAGAGTCCTTTTTCCTCGCGGAGGGTTTTGCCTCATGGCATGGATCGCCATCTTGTCTTCGTCGCTGCCTCGTGCCTTGTATCGGAGAATCAGACGCGCCAGAGTCTTGTAGGGTTTGTTAACTGAATTATTAGAGTTTGTTGTTGAGAATTATTGCC
The DNA here is from genome assembly GCA_018420115.1 of Euura saliciscinereae. NCBI lineage: Eukaryota > Metazoa > Arthropoda > Insecta > Hymenoptera > Tenthredinidae > Euura > Euura saliciscinereae. The sequence goes on along the minus strand of JAFFZH010015824.1, from coordinate 42,755 downwards.
CAGGGGGGTTTGTTATTGATTATTGTTTATTTTGGAGTTATTATTTCCCTGATTTTTTTTTGTAATTAATAAGTTAGTATTATGTTCAGCGCCGGCCTCGTGGGCCGTTAGGATTTGAATCTGAGCACCGCTCTTGTTTACCTTCTTCTCGGAGCTCGGACTCGCTTCACGAGCCGTCGCTCAGCCTTGGTGCGGTGTCATTAGTTTTTATATTATTGTTTGAATATTATTTCTGCTGATTACTGAGACTCATTTAGCTTATTGGTTGACCCGGGCCTGTCGGGAGACTTCATCTTTCAATGGATTGTACTGAGTTCTCAGCCCTGGGTTGAATTTCATATTTTGCATTATTTTCTTTGTTATTATTGATTATTATTGATTTATTGAATAAACCGCCCGTAAATTGATTATTGGAAACCTGAGTTTGCATCTTGTCTCCCCTACCTTCCCCTACACCTTGTCTTGTCGTAACGTTCCCCCACCCCTCTACCATATACTTTGCTGCCGGCCGTATTTTGTTTTTGTGATAAGAATTTATAGATCTTGAAGAGAATCGGTGCAGGAGCACCTGGCGCCCAAAAACCCGCTTTACCCTCTGAGTCGGTACGGCAGAGCCGTATCGACCTGATTAGATTTTGAGTATTGATTACCTTGGGGGTCGATGATATCGACCCAGGTTTGATTAGAGATCGTAGTGACCCCGTGGGTCAGCTGTTTGACTGTTCGTGTTGGAGTTTTCCTTTCAGTACCGGACTTGCGCTCAGACGCGGCCTGAGGCGCTTTATAAAAAGTTCCGTGTTACAATACATATATTTACCTACAATGAACATCAATAGGTTATTATCACAAGTACATTTTAGTGAACTGAAAACATTTAATCATCGTATCATTCAATGATACAGAACAAAGTTAGATATGTATGTCTTTAAAAAATAATCAACATTCTTATAGTATATTTGAGTTCTTACGTACATCTGTTTATTTTTGAAAAAGTCGACAATTTTCCAATGAACCAAATCGCCATTCGGAAAATTGACGTTTCGGATAAAGTAAATCGCCATTCGGATAATTGACGTTTCGGATAACTGACGTTCGGATAATCGACGCTCTACTGTATATTCCTTGTCTTTAACCGTGTCTTTTATTGAAAGCCCTCACACGCTGTAACATTGAATACATCGCACGGGCCTAAACGTCTCACATTTCGCCCTTGTATCGAAATGTACTATTTTTGAACGTTATGCTCTGTGTTTGGAATCATTTTATTCTCTACATTTTATGCTATACGGAATGTTCAAACCATTTTCAACATGTCAGGTTCCACTCGACTCGTCAAGTATTGTCATGATACCCTGATTTGTGTTTCAGGAGTCGACCCAGCCGAGCGTGAGAAAATCAACAGTAAGTTAGAGATACAGAAATTTTCGATAATGACAGATATTCACTTGTTGTTCGAATTTAGCTCAAGCGAGTCGAGCACCTCGGAATGACGACTTAATCACAGTCCTCTTTACTTAAATTTCAGATCTCGTGGCAAGGGTCAACAGCCGACTGTTAACATATGCGTTTGGTGTTTCACACATGGCCGCCAGTAAGTTCAAAACAATGTCACCCAATAAAGATATTAAAGTCATAACTACTAAGACATGCGTCAAATATTGACAAAGTACAATAGTGTCATGATGTACCTATTTTATTTTTAGATAGCCATTTCCTGAACCGCGGACATTTTGGTAAGTGATAAGTGGATACACTTACTTGACCAATTTATAGGTCTACCAAAACGCTCGAATTATCTTTGTTTCCGTATTCTGGAAAATCATTCCGTTTGATATTCAGGACCTCTCTATTTCTATTTCAGATAATTTGATGCGTGCCCGAGAGTATCTCGAACAAGCTGTAAATTCTATCCTAGGGGGTAACGGGGGTGAGTTGAAGACGACTTTTACCCCTCAAAAATGTTTTTGTGATCTACTGTTCGCTTCACATATCAGGGTGAAGTCGAGAAATTGTTTTAATTGACCGAGATTTTCTATTTTGATTCTTCATATATCATTATTTTTTTCACTTTTTGCCATTATATCATGCGTCAATTGGTGAATTTCCACTCTGTCATGATACGACTATTTTATTTTCAGGAAACACAACAGTAATTGCTGCTGAATTCTGGAGTAAGTGACACTCATTCGAAAAATACATCAAGCCTAGCTTGATTTTCATCCAGCTGTTGTTAGAACTGAGTGAGAGTCTATGACGACTTGATCATAACCTCTGTATTCAAATTTCAGATTATATCAGCCCAGTAATACCCAAAATGATAGACTATACGAAAAGCAAGGGAAGGGCAGCCAGACGTGAGTTGAAGACGATTGTGCCCATCTAGAATATCGCGCCTCAATTAGCACTTGAAAATTCCCTAAATTATTGAGGTATCTTTTAATTTCCAGAATCCGACGATGACACCGAACTATCTGTGACCGAAATTAAGCGAAAATTCAAGGAAGTCAAGAACCAAGTCGATGAGATTTTGGATACTGCTATCGCGGCTGCCCCTAGTAAGTTGGAAACAATCGTACCATTAGAAATATATTTGTCATACTGAGATCTATCGTTTGCTACAAACCAAATTCCAATGAGGCTTTCATAAATTCATCTATTTCCTTAGCCTCCAGTTAGACAATCGTATTTGATACTCAACATTCGATCCCTGATTTCAATTGTACCACCAGTTTAGTACTGCTAAACTACGATCCTGAATATTTTGACTTTTTATATTATTTCCAACATCAACTAAAATATGATGATTTCTTAAATTATACTTTCAATGTGTTCTGGTAATTGCCATTAAATCGTAATTTCACTTTCTCAGGAAGCCCTCCACGACCATAAATCCCATGCCAGTCCAGCTGAACCGAAGCAGCGAAAGAGACTATTGGTGAGTGTCATCGACAGTATCACCTGATACGAAGATGCTGAATATATTTATTCACTAATTTTGGTGAACCTATTCGCAGGCCACTTCTTAGCAGCTATCGCGGAGCGGAATATTCGGAACCGCTTTTGCTAATCTGAAGAACTTTTTGTGGAAGAACGTGAATCATCTGCTGGACGAGAGACTACCACTTTCTTCCAGCACGTCTTCCAATTGCTTACTGAATATGTATATACCAGTGAGAATAATGTAAAGCTGCATAAGATTGTGAGCAATAAAAATCAATTTCGAAAATATTCATTCGCTGTATCGTATAAATTTTCCATTTCCCGACACAGATTCCGAATACAAAAGAATAAAGACATTCAGAGGCCCTTATAAAAATGATCACTTTTTCCTACCGAGTCACGTGACATGTGAAATGGTTTTTTTATTTGCGAAAATAGTGATTCAAAAACCGAAAGACGTTCAGAATGGTATCCAAAAGAGAAGAGTCGGTGCCTCCCGCGTGCACGCCTTCCATGGTTAAAGACATGACATGATTTTTGAGTGAGTTTTATTGTTGCCGAAGCATCACTTCATAATGAAAAAATATTTTTTTTTCCAAACATGCACGGAAAGGCCGATTTTGCTACCTGTTTTCGGGGAGCAAACAGTGGTTTCACCGACCGGGAAGTCTTCTCTCCCGGTAAGTCTTTCTTTCCCGGTGGTTCTTCCCTGAAACTCTTTCCTCCGGCTTTTAGTTCCCGTACCGGCCGCGCTACACTTCAGCCACATAACCTCAAATGATCACCGTTTTGCCCGCAAAATCGACCTTTCCGTTCATGGTCGAAAAAAATACAGTGTGCACCGCGGTCGCAGGACTTTTCACTCCCTCGGTATAGTTTGCTATCCTCGTGTTCGGCTCGCAACTCGTGCAGCCTCTCCTCTCCCTCGTGCAGCAAACTACACGCTCGGGAGCGAAAATGTCCTCTGCTCCCTTGGTGCACAATATACTATTACAAGTGACTGTATGGAATCCGTCGATTTCTGTATTGGTTTCAACATTTTTGGCACTTTCGAGCATCTTCAGAAGAGACCGTTCGGTTCAGAAGATTATCGGTTCGACTTGCTCCATCCTCAAATTTCCCACTCTTCGTAATTTCCAAGTTCCTAAGCGGGCGTCCACAAATTACTGAGGCGTTTAGGGGGGAGGGAGTCGAGCCGAATCTCACCCAGTCTCACGTGGGGGAGAGGGGGGGTCTCGGCCAATATCGCGTAATTTTTCTTTTATTCATAAATTATGTTTTTTTTTTGTTATAAATCCAACGCAATCAAGCAAAATACGAATTTTGAAAAATCTCACGTGAGATTAGGGGGGGAGGGAGTCGAGCCAAATCTCACGAAACCTCACCAAAGGGGGAGGGGGGGTCGAAAAATCGCAAAAATCGGCTCACGTAATTTATGGACGCCCCCTTAGTGGCCTCGTCATTATCCACTCAACTAGTTCGCACAGCTCAGAACCGTTTTTCTCTGAACCGTACATTTGAATCTGGCGCTGCACTAGCAAAAAGAAGGGTGGTGGTACTACAGTTCAGATCTGACCTGCTTAGGCATTTTTTGGCGAGCTTCTGGTATAGGTACCACCATAGACATAGAAAATACCGGGACGGAGCATAAACTCGATTTATCGGCGAGGGGTGTGAAGCCAGAATGAGGGGGGGTCCGCCATGATAGTTGCTGCCTACTTTCGATTGACCGATCATGCGCATGCTTAGTACCGCGTATTACAGGTTATAAATTATAATTATGTATTAGATTCCCTATTTCACGAATTCATGAGGGATGATGAGTTTATAAGTGGCCTCAATACCCGTACCACATACAATTTCTATTGATAAAATATCACATCATATGCTCATTTCACGCTGAAGTAGTTATAAACGTCAATCACCATACCGATAGACTAAGGCCAAAGAAGCGTATCGAGTATGTATGACCAGAGCCGTTCGCTCTTCTAGGCTATCTCAGGCAATCAATATGTTAATGAATTCAGCGATTGTGTAAATTATGCGCTTCGCGAATCCAAAAAATTTAATGAAGCTTCCAGGTTTATAAAAATGATTATATTTATTAAATTAGGTTGTGCACATTTTTTTATTGTCCCTTGAATAATATAAGTTTGTTATTATAATTATCGTTTGCTTTTGGACTTATCCAATGTACTTGAAGTTATGTGATGTAATCTAATTTTCATGTATTTTTGAACAATAGCACGTATCAAGTGCATAGCGTGGTTTTCCATTGGTGGTTTTCCGACTGACAGCGGCACTGATTTTTTTCTAGGTTATCTCACTTTATGCGTATATTATGGTACTGCGCTTGCGCAGTTTAGGAGCCAATCAAAAACAGGCATCCTCTACCTCGTCACCCTCCCCGCAATGGCTTCCCCCCCGCGATGTTATACTCCGTCGCGGTATCAAGAGACTCGGTAGAGTCTCGAGCCAAGTACATTAAAAAAAAAATTTTTACGCGCGAGAGACTCAACGGCTCTATATACCCGAGCGAACTCTGTTTCGGCCGAACGGCAAATTTTTAAGTCGTGTTTATTCCGCCTTCGTGACGAATATCGCTTTCCGCATGGAAGGTTTCAAATCAGGAGTCGAAAATCTCTCATTTAAGCCCAATTTGAGCGTAATCAGTTGACTGAGAGCTTAGATATGATTAATTATAGATTTCTGATAGCCCGTTTTAGCCCGTTTCAACGCCAATTTCATTTCCTCCGTCTTCGCACGTCGTTTCCAAATTCTGAATATATAATACTATAGAAAGTCGTTCGAGTAATAGGGAAGTTACATGTGGCTGAAATATCACAGAGTTTCCGATCTATCTAGTATAATACATGCAAACAGACGAAACAACATTGTCTATGGCCGTCGAGTTACCGACCGTGTTGTCGTTCCATGTAAATCCAACAAGGAAGAAGAAGAAGTTGTCGTTCCATGTCGGCTGCTAGTGCGGCTACTAGATTAAGTGAGGTTAGGTTCTGCTAGGTTGACGAAACGGTCCAGGAACAAGAGTTTTTATTACGAATTCGCGTATGTTAATTATTGTTACCGCTGAGCATATTATGATTGTTATTGACGACTTATTTATGATAGGATAAGAAACAATGAAATTTATGATTCTCCACTGAAGTGGATATATGATTTCTGAGAGAATGAGATAAAGTCATTGAAATTTGGTAATACATAACCTACGGGATTGATCGTGCTATATTGTAATTGACGATGTTGAACGTTCACATCATGCTCTGTGTTGTGTAAAAATATTAATTCGGAGGAGCGATATATTTATAATATGCGACGAGTCCAAAGGAATAACAGACGTATATCTCGGCGGACAGTCTAGAATAAACGTAACTCAGAATTCGCTTGAAGGCGATTATGGAGCTCCGTACACATTTCCTACACGGTTTCAGGAGTTACGTTTCAGTTCTAAACTGTCCACCGAACACGTCTGTTCCTGCAGAACTTATTGATATGAGCAATCGTTCAATTGTTTTGGTTATATTTTTCCACGCCTAGTTCTAGCTCCACAGAGAAAATGTGAACGCTGCAGTATGCTCCGGAGGTTTTCTTCGATGACTTAGCTTTCAATTTTGACGTTACAGACAGCTCTTGGAGCACTCTAGTCACACGACATCAAATCATCGGATTCTGACGATAAGAATACCTTGGTGGACCGGATGGAACGGACGAATCTTGCCATGCAATCTAATAACAGAAGTACTATCTCGGAAGACTTTATTGAGTGTTTATCGATAGTTGTTCATTGATTTTGATATTTCCATACTATTATTATTTTTGTAGGAGATTAAAAAAACATTATACTGGAGCATGGCAGGATACGGATTTCCACTTATGCTGAACTTGATTGTCGGACAATTTGAAATGTATTCATCCGGCCAGCGTATTCACTTAAGGGAAGACTTCCGTTAAATTTAGAAAGTCGCTATAAGATGTGATATAGAAAAATCCTCTCAGCAGTTTTTGAGTAATGGTAGTACAGACGGTGAAAAAAAAATTTCAGCCTTCTGCAATGAAAGTTTGAGTGCAAGGAACCTTGCGGAGAAGATTTTGCCCACCGCTATTAAAATTCCCTGCATCTACACTTTCACCGCAGAAGGCTTGAATTTTTTTTACTCACACCCCATACTGCCATAATTTCAAAATTACTGAGCGGACTTGTTTATACACCTCTTTTTAATATTTTAAGAACTAAAAAACCTATTACTGCCCAAAATTTCATCGAACTCTCCCCTTAAAAACGGGAACCTTCAGTATTAACTCAATTATTAACACATTCTCGGTACATGTTTTCTATAAAAAATCAAACACTGATATAATTATTCTGATATCTTATATAAGTATTCTGTGCAACGACTGCGTACTAAGTAATATTCATAGAAATGAATGTGAAAATACTGACAACCGAATTAGTGAGGCGAGTGAGGAACATCATTTTCTATGTCTATGTGTGGAATGCCCCATATACTAACTGGATACGAGGTGTCCGCCATAATGATGTACCTAATAGAAACCAGTGCGACACCTGGCAGTCAGCCACGGTACTTCGTTGGACGCGGTGATTTTAAACACAAGTTAATGAGCCTCGGAGTAGAAAACGATCAATCGGCCGGTTACGGCAATAATAACTACAAGATGAATAATGAAACCGAGCATCTGTAGAGACTGTAGAGTGTCTTTGGGGCTGCATTGCGGCACACTGGATGAAAAATACGAACAAGGATAAATGACTAAGATTCCGAAATTCTGATAATTGAATATGAAAGATTGCAAGTTACTAGATTAAAATTGGCGGAGCGTTTATTCATTAGTACATAATTTGAAAATATAAATATGTGTATAAGAAATTCATTATTTATTCACAAATTTTTATTATTTATTCACAAAATTAATATCGTGAATTTGAAATATTAATTAGTACAATTTTTTTTTTTTCATCACTTTATATTCATACTTCATAAAATTTACTTTTTTCACACGATTTAGAAAATTTTCTAGACTAAGACAAGTCAGTTTGTCGAAAAAGAAAGGAAAAAAAAAGGAAGAAAAATGTTAGGATCAGATTTTTGTTTTTACTTTTTTTTTGTCGAGCTAATTTTCCTCTTTTCTAGATTTTAGTAATAAAACTAATTATAGAAGCTATAGATATTTTAATTATTAGAGAAAAAAAAAAAGAAAATTAAAAAAAAAATGAAAAGAAAATTAAAAAAAAAAAAGATGAAGAGAAGAAAGATGAAAAATCAATGAATGAATAAATAAATGCCACTATTATAATAAATAAATTCTATTCAACGAGAAGTAGTAGGTAGTAAAGAGAATTAACGCTTCAGTCAGTATTGCGAGTCGTTATATACTATATACTTAAATATTTAAATTATTACAATTATCATAATGATAATAATAATAATGATAATTATCGGTAACAGATAATGGATTAATAATTGATGATCATTCAAATAGTCTCGATATTATCGCGATTGGATTTTTAATATTAGAAGTAAACAATAATTAATAATTGTACGATAATTAATTAACTAAGTAAATAAGTAAGTATAAGTAAGTAAGTAGTGTTTTGATTATAATTATAGTTTCTCGATAGCGAAAAGCATATTAAGATCGATGATTAATCGAATTGAATGGATTCCAAGACAACAACAACAAACATAGAGAAAAAGAAAAAAGATATGAAATAAAAATATATTCTTCAAATTCTCTGATATAAAATAATTTTTTTTTTTTGTATATTTATTTTTTTTTTTTTTTTCACGTTTTTTTTTTTTTTTTTTTTTTTA
>JAFFZH010015824.1:20254-33863 GCA_018420115.1 Euura saliciscinereae | reverse complement strand
TTCGATTAGATTTTCCCAGTTATGAAACGAGATATAATGATTGAAACAAAAAAACAAAAACTAACTAACTGACTATTTATAAATATATTTCCAATACCCAGTTTCCAATACCCATTTTATTTTAATTCTTTCATTTTTCAACTTATCTTCTTTTGCTATTTTCCCCATCTTTCTTTGCTTTCTTTGCCGTTTGAGATTTCATAACTATAAGATTTAATGCTTGATCGATAGTTTAGTGACGCGATTATTTTTTATGTAAGGTAATAGAAGAAGAAAAAAAAAGAAAATTAATCGACGTTTTTTAAAGTTTTTTATTTGCTTCATTAATTTAATTATTTTTCTTCAATTTCTTGAAGGTTTTTTTTCTTTCAATAATTTTCGATTAGATTTTCCCATTTTTTAGTAACTTTTTAATTTTTTTTTCTGTCTTGAGATTTCATTCGCTATAATAAATTATTCAGAGGATCAGAGACGAATAAAAATCATTTCATTTTTAATCGTCATTTATATTCAATTAAATTATACAAAATATTTTGAATGATTGGAGATAAAATAATTCAGAATTGATAAATTTTTGTTTCATTATCGATTCAGAAAACAAAGAAAAAAAAAACAAAAAAAAAAGTAATAAATAAATAGAAACAACGAGTCATTGACTCTAAATAGGTTTAAATCATTTGTTATTACGCGGGTGAAAACAGTTCGCGATTTCGTCACGTCGCTACCCTGGCGCCACTTTCTTGACAGACTCTAAACTCCACGTAGCATGATATCGATGAGCCACAGTCTCCCAGGTGGTTTGCGGGTTGCCTTTAATAAGGCGGAATATTTTATTATCGAACCAGCTGCCAGACGAAGTTAAACATGCGCGTAGAATTTAATATCGCGTGTCTACTGGCATAAGGTCGTAAGCGCCATTTTTATTTTTTTTCAATTTTTCATGATTTTTCCAAATAGCTGTACAAACTCGCGAAACGCAAAGAAAAATCGAAAGAACGACCATTTAAAAAAATTCGATAAAAAATATTGGTAGGTCAAAGCAGAAGGTCGTACGCGCCATTTTGATTTTTTTTATTTCTCACGTTTTTTTTAATAGTTGTAAATACTCGTAAAACGCAAAGATAAATTGAAATAACGACCATTTAAAAAAATTCTATAAAAGAAATCGCAGTTAAAAGCAGAAGGTCGTATCCGCCCAACTTACGACCTTTTGCACTTACATTTTTCGATCTCGTAATTTCAATTCATACGTTTTGAACGTTTTCAGAGCGATTGGCGTGAAAAAAAAATTATACAACTTTATGCCATTATACCTAAACAGCAAAACGTCGTATAATGGCGCTTACGTCCTTATGTCATTAGACACGCGACATACGTTACCACTTTTATGTCCATCGCCTACGTTAAGTTATCGACGTGGTAGGGGGTCTCTCTGCTGTGTACAAATACGACGGATCGGACGAATTCTAACCAGAAACCTATTTCTAACGAAGTAAGTGGCTACCTTCAGCATGAACAAGATCGTCTGTCTTCTTGTCGCCTCATTGGTGTGCGTCGGTGTTGTCAGCGGTAAGTTACAGACCAATAGCACATGCTCGAACGTTCTATTTTCCAATACAATGAAACCTCACTCATACTTACTCCAATTGGGTACGCTAGAAAATACATACATACAAAGAATAACGTGAAAAAAAAACGAATTAAGTCAAGTGGTTCGATAGCTTCCACGTCAGCATTGCAATTATTCACACACATCATCAACAGGTGGAAAAAACCTGTTCTGTAGATAAACGTAGAAATATTTTTGCATCAAGGAGTAAAATATTCTCGATACCACAAGGATACAATATTCAAACTGAGAATATTTGAATTATTGATTCCAATTCCAACAGCCAAACTCGAACTCATGGACGTATATCGAAAGCAATCAACTTTTGAAGTGTTGTGTCACAAAATATCGCGAGTCTAATGACGTAAGGACGTAAGCGCCATTATACGTCGTTTTGCTGTTTAGGTATAATGGCATAAAAATGTATAATTTTTTTTTCACGCGAATCGCTCTGGAAACGTTAGAAACGTATCAATTGAAATTACGAGATCCAAAAATGTAAGTGGAAAAGGTCGTAAGTTGGGCGCTTACGACCTTCTGCTTTTAACGACAAATATTTTTTATCGAATTTTTTTAAATGGTCATTCTTTCAATTTATCTTTGCGTTTCACGAGTTTTTACAGCTATTTAAAAAAATCATGAAAAATCAAAAAAATCAAAATGGTGCTTACGACGTTTTGCCTTTAGGTTGTTTTTTACTTTTCTTTAAAAATTGTAATGAAAGAACGACGTATCCGCCCAACTTACGATCTTTTGCACTTACATTTTTCGATCTTGTAATTTCAATTGATCTATACGTTTCGGCCGTTTTCAGAGCGAATGGTGTGAAAAAAAAATTATACGACCTTTTGCCACCAAAATCGCGCTATTGGCGCTTACGACGTTAATGCCATTAGACACGCGATATTTACCAGCACACTTAACATTTTGTAGCACGTATGTTCTGCAGGTGGTAAGATTCATTGAATCGTTAAAAATAAAAACTATGCGTACGTCATCACGATATAGATAAAATGTGTTTTTTGAACGTTATGCTCTTTGTTTGGAACCATTCTATTTTCTACATTTTATGCTACACGGAATGTTCAAACCATTTTCAACATGTCAGGTTTCACTCGATTCTTCAAGTATTGTCATGATATCCTGATTTTTGTTTCAGGATTAAATCCAGCCGCGGCTGCCAGACTCCACCGTAAGTAAAAGATACAGAGATTTTCGATAATGACAGATATTCACTTGTTGTTCTAATTTAGATCAAGTGAGTCGAGCACCGCGGAATCACGATTCAATCACAGTCCTCTTTACTTAAATTTCAGATAACGTGACAACTGTCAAAAGCCGACTGGAACTACTTGCGGGTCGTGTTAGACAGATGTTCGCCAGTAAGTTCAAAACAATGTCACCCGATGAAGATGTTCACGACATAGCTACTAAGACATGCGTCAAATAATGACAAAGTACGATAGTGTCATGATGTACATACCTATTTTATTTTGCAGATACCGGATCCCGGATGGACAGCGCAGACGTTGGTGAGTTATAAGTGGATACACTCACTTGACCAATTTATACGTCTACCAAAACGCTCGAATTATCTTTGTCTCCGTATCCTGGAAAATCATTCCGTTTGATATTCAGGACCTCTCTATTTCTATTTCAGATATTTTGACGAATGCCGGAAACTATCTCGAAACTGCTGTAGCTTCTATCGTAAGGGGTGACGGGGGTGAGTTGAAGGCGACTTTTACACTTTAAAAATGTTTTTGTGATCTACTGTTCGCTTCACATATCAGGGTGAAGTCGAGAAATTGTTTTAATTGACCGAGATTTTCTATTTTGATTCTTCATATTTCTTTTTTTTTTTTCATTTATTGCCATTATATCATGCGTTAATTGGTCAATTTCCACTCTGTCATGATACGCCCATTTTATTTCCAGGAACCGAATCAGAAATTGCTGCCAGATTCGCGAGTAAGTGACACTCATTCGAAAATACATCAAGCCTAGCTTGATTTTCATCCAGCTGTTGTTAGAACTGAGTGAGAGTCGAAGACGACTTGATCATAACCTCTGTATTCCAATTTCAGGTTTGGTCAACCTAGTAAGATCCAAAATGATAAACGATACGGAAAGAACTGGAAAGATAGCCGGACGTGAGTTGAAGACGATTGTGCCCATCTAGAATATCACGCCTCAATGAACACTTGAAAATTGTCTAAATTATTGAGGTATGTTTTAATTTCCAGATACCAGCGATCAGATCACAGTTGCTGTGACCAGAATTACTGTACCATTCGACGAAATCGAGAAACAAGTCGATGCGATTTTGGATGCTGCTTTGCTTGCCCGCGGTAAATTGGAAACAATCGTACCATTAGAAATATGATTTTCTCACACCCGGTCGCAGAATGCCACTTTTCATACCTCTTGAGCGGGCGCAAAACAGATCTTTTCGGCCCTTGGGCGGAAAAGTCCTTTGTTTCCTGCCCTCGGGCGCAAAGTGCCGTTTTGCGTCAGCTCACTCGGTCTGAAAAGAGGAATTTCTGCAGATCAGGTGTTGAGAAAAAAATCGTGTGCATCACGGGCGCAACGCTATTTTAGCGAGTGTGATGGCAGTACACTCGTCTTCGGCTCGTACTGCAAATTCCACACTCGGAAAATAGTGCTTTGCGCTCTTGATACACAATGTACTATGTCATACTGAGATCTATCGTTTGCTACAAACGAAATTCCATTAAGGCTTTCATGAATTGATCCATTTCCTCCAGTTAGGCAAACGTATTTGATACTCAACATTCGATCCCTGATTTCAATTGTACCACCAGTTTAGTACTGCTAAACTACGATCCCGAATATTTTGACTTTTTATATTATTTCCAACATCGACTAAAATATGATGATTTCTTAAATTATACTTCCGATGTGTTCTGGTAATTATGAGATCGAAAAATGTAAGTGCAAAAGGTCATACGTACGTTTGGCGGATACGTCGTTCTTTCATTACAATTTTTAGGGAAAAATAAAAAACAACGTAAAGGCAAAACGTCGTAAGCGCCATTTTTTTTAATGATTTTTAATGATTTTTCCAAATACCTGTAAGAACTCGTGAAACGCAAAGATAAATTGAAAAAACGACCATTTAAGAAAAATCCATAAAAAATATTGGTAGTTCAAAGCAGAAGGTAGTATCCGCGCAACTTACGTTCTTTTGCACTTAAATTTTTCGATTTCGTAATTTCAATAGATCTCCACGCCTCGAACGTTTTCAGAGCGATTGGCGTGAAAAAAAAATTATACGACTTTATGCCATCATAAACAGCAAAACGTCGTATAATGGCGCTTACGTCCTTATGTCACTAGACACGCGACATACGTTACCAATTTTTTGTTCATCGCCTACGTTAAGTTATCGACGTGGTAGGGAGTCTCTCTGCTGTGTATAAATACGACGGATCGGACGAATTCTAACCAGAAACCTATTTCTAACGAAGTAAGTGGCTACCTTCAACATGAACAAGATCGTCTGTCTTCTTGTCGCCTCATTGGTGCGCGTGGTGTAGCCAGCGGAAAGTTACAGACCAATAGCACATGCTCGAACGTTCTATTTTCCAATACGATGAAACCTCACTTATACTTATTTCAATCGGGTACGCTGGAAAATAATACATATAACTGAGAATAACGTAAAAAAATACTGATTGAGAGTCAAGTGGTTCGATAGCTTCGACGTCAGCATTACAATTATCCACATACATCATCAACAGGTGAAAAAAACCTGTTCTGTAGATGAACGTAGAAAAATGTTTGCATCAAGGAGTAAAATATTCTCGATACAACAAGGATACAATATTCAAACTGAGAATATTTGAATTATTGATTTCAATTCCAACAGCCAAACTGGAACTCATGGACGTATATCGAAAGCAATCAACTTTTGAAGTGTTGTGTCACGAAATATTTAACAGCACACTTAACATTTTGTAGCACGTATGTTCTGCAGGTGGTAAGATTCATTGAATCGTTAAAAATAAAAACCATGCGTACGTCATCACGATATAGATAAAATGTGTTTTTCGTAACACCTGCATGGGAAGTTCGACTCCGCGCACTGTAGAGGGTGCGCGAAATGGCTGATTCCCTTACCGGCCGAGAGCAGTGCCGGAATGTGGACATTTCGGCACTGTCCTCGGTCGGTAAGAGGATCAGCCATCTCGCACATTCTCCACAGTCCGCGAAGTCAGACTTTCCATATCAGGTTTTATACAAAAAACAGGATGTGGATCTCGTGCGGGCTGGCGATTCCTAACTCGTGTGAATGCCGAGACTCGCCTTCGGCTCGTTCGGCATACCTCACACTCGTCCGGAATCGCCAACTTCCCGCACTTGATGCACAATATACTATTTTGAACGTTATGCTCTTTGTTTGGAACCATTCTATTCTCTACATTTTATGCAACACAGAATGTTCAAACCATTTTCAACATGTCAGGTTCCACTCGATTCGACAAGTATTGTCATGATATCCTGATTTTTGTTTCAGGAGTCAGCCTAGCCGTGGCTACCAGAATCATCAGTAAGTCAAAAATACAGAGATTTTCTATAATGACAGATATTCACTTGTTGTTCGAATTTAGCTCAAGCGAGTCGAGCACCGCGGAATGACAACGTAATCACAGTCCTCTTTACTTAAATTTCAGGAGTTGTGACAGATGTCAAAAGCCGACTGCTACTACTTGAGAATGAGATTAGACGGATGTCCGCCAGTAAGCTCAAAACAATGTCACCCAATGAAGATATATTCAAGTCATAGCTACTAAGACATGCGTCAAATATTGACAAAGTACAATAGTGTCATGATGTACCTATTTTATTTTCAGATCCCGCTTCCCAGATGAACGACGAAGACGCTAGTAAGTGATAAGTAGATACACTTACTTGACCAATTTATACGTCTACCAAAACGCTCGAATTATCTTTGTCTCCGTATTCTGGAAAATCATTCCGTTTGATATTCAGGACCTCTCTATTTCTATTTCAGATAATTTGAAGCGTGCCGGAAACTATCTCGCAGACGCTGTAGCTTCTATCCTAAGGGGCAAGGGGGGTGAGTTAAAGACGACTTTTACCCTTTAAAAATGTTTTTGTGATCTACTGTTCACTTCACATATCAGGGTGAAGTCGAGAAATTCTTTTAATTGACCGAGATTTTCTATTTTGATTCCTCATATTTCATTATTTTTTTCACTTATTGCCATTATATCATGCTTCAATTGGTGAATTTCCACTCTGTCATGATACGCCTATTTTATTTCCAGGAAGTGGATCAGAAATTCTTGTCGGATTCTTGAGTAAGTGACGCTCATTCGAAATATACATCAAGCCTAGCATGATTTTCATCCAGCTGTTGTTAGAACTGAGTGAGAGTCGAAGATGACTTGATCATAACCTCTGTATTCCAATTTCAGATTTTGTCAACCCAGTAAAAGACAAAATGAGAACCGATGCGGAAAGAACTGGAAAGAAAGCCGGACGTGAGTTGAAGACGATTGTGCCCATCTAGAATATCGCGCCTCAATTAGCACTTGAAAATTGTCTAAATTATTGAGGTATCTTTTGATTTCCAGAAACCAGCAAGCAGATCGAAGTTTCTGTGATGATATTTATTTCAGTATTCGACTCACTGAACCCCCTAGTCATTGCGATTTTGGATGCTGCTATCGCGGCTGCCCCTAGTAAGTTGGGAACAATCGTACCATTAGAAATATAATTGTCATATGAGATCTATCGTCTGCTACAAACCAAATTTCATTAAGGCTTTCATGAATTGATCTATTTCCTCAGCCTCCAGTTAGGCAAACGTATTTGATACTCAACATTCGATCCCTGATTTCAATTATACCACCAGTTTAGTACTGCTGAACTACGATCCTGAATATTTTGACTTTTCATATTATTTCCAACATCAACTAAAATATGATGATTTCTTAAATTATACTTTCAAAGTGTTCTGATAATTGCCATTGAATCGTAATTTCACTTTCTCAGGAACACCTCCACGATCATAAATCCCATGCCAGTCCAGCTGAACCGAAGCAGCGGAAGAGACTATTGGTGAGTGTCATCGACAGTATCACCTGATACGAAGATGCTGAATATATTTATTCACTAATTTTGGTGAATATATTCGCAGGCCACTTCTTAGCAGCTATCGCGGAGCGGAATATTCGGAACCGCTTTTGCTGATCTGAAGAACTTTTTGTGGAAGAACGTGAATCATCTGCTGGACGAGAGACTACCACTTTCTTCCAGCACGTCTTCCAATTGATTACTGAATATGTATATACCAGTGAGAATAATGTACAGCTGCAAAAGATTGTGAGCAATAAAAATCAATTTCGAAAATATTCATTCGCTGTATCGTATAAATTTTCCATTTCCCAACACAGATTCCGAGTACAACAGAATAAAGACATTCAGAGGCCCTTATAAAAACGATTACTTTTTATTTGCAACACCTGCATGAAAAGTTTGATTCCGTTCGGACCGCCAAACCGATTTGGAAAGGCATACTGTTCGTATTCCGAGGCTGTGCCGATAAAGTTTTCAAACGTCGCTCGCTAACCATGTTTAACCACAAAATACCGTGAGGAATATTACGATACAGATAATTAGTCACTGATTATCCGAAAATAGTGATTCAAAAACCGAAAGACGTTCAGAATGATATCCAAACGAGAAGAGTCGGTGCCTCCCCCGTGCACCCCTTCCATGGTTAAAGACATGAAATGATTTTTCCGCTCAAAATTAAGTCACCTTATGGCATCAACGAGCCTTCGATAATCTTCAGTCATTTCGTATCTAGATATGCTACAGAGGACATTTCAATGACGGGATTCGCTTACCCCGATTGTCGAATCTGATTCATATTGTACTGACGCAAGTACCTGAATCGTTAATTCGTGATCACTTCCGAATATTCAATAAAGTTTTATCATCGCCTGTACCTTATTGATACAGTTGTGCATCGTGGACCACGAATACCTAAATTCAAATATTATTCTGTTCAGAGGTGGATACCTAATTGGCGTTCACATCATCTGCATTTAACAAAAATTTCTTGACGTTCATCATTCTTTGTCACATTTTGTGCATTTTTTTTTCACTTGCATTCCCTCAAAATCCGAAGAGAGATTTCAAGAATTCAGAAAATCAACCGAATGACGCACATTATCTTGAAAATCGGAAAAACTCATTTTCTTAAAAATGAAACTTCTTTTTCCCATAAATATTTTACACAATATGTGGGATCATATGACTCATAGGTTCTGTGAGTTTCATTGTTGCTGAAGCAGCGCTTCATACTAAAAAAATATATTTTTTCCCGTACATGAACGGAAAGGCCGATTTTGCTACCTGTTTTCGGGGAGCAAACACCGGTTTCACCGACCGGGAAGTCTTCTCTCCCGGTAAGTCTTTCTTCCCCGGTCTTTCTTCCCTGAAACTCTTTCCTCCCTGCTTTTAGTTCCCGTACCGGCCGCGCTACACTTCATGGTGGAAAAAAATATAGTGTGCACCGCGGTCGCAGGACTTTTCACTCCCTCGGTGTAGTTTGCTACCCTCGTCTTCGGCTCGCGACTCGTGTAGCCTCTCCTCTCCCTCGTGCAGCAAACTACACGCTCGGGCGCGAAAATGTCCTTTCCTCCCTTGGTGCACAATATACTATTACAAGTACTGTATGGAATCCGTCGATTTCTGTATTGGTTTCAACATTTTTGGCACTTTCGAGCATCTTTTGAAGGGACCGTTCGGTTCAGAAGATTATAGGTTCAATTTGCTCTCTCCTCAAATTTCCCACTCTTCGTAATTTCCAAGTTCCTAAGTTGGTCTGATCCCATTTTATTACAATTTTTAAGGGAAAATCAAAAACAACGTAAAGGCAAAACGTCGTGGGCGCCATTTTTCTCATGATTTTTAATTGATTTTTCCAAATAGTTGTAAGAACCCAATAAACACACAGTGGTTGATATCCAGTGTTATAATCAACGTGTCTCATCAACGTGTTCTGCACGTTGAAAACGACCATGAACACGTGTATTCATGGTGTATTCTACCAGGAATACACTTGTTGGCACGACGAATTTTTAGGTACGATGTCCGTTTGTACCACGTGTATCACGTATGAAACCTATCGTGTAAACGACGTGTATATTTCTCGTTAATTCCACGGTCCAGAGGGATAAGCGTTTGAAACCCGTATTCTTAGTAGAACATAACAGGAAGACACGTGTTTATGGTCATTTCAACGTGCAAAGCACGTTGATTACACTGCATGTCAACCACTGTGTGTTTATTGGGGTATATAATTTAGAAATTACATTCAAATCATTGATCATATGTTTTAGTTAAAAAATTTATGCTAGCGTATGCGCTGTTGAATATAACAAAATATAAATAATCAAAAAAAAGTCACACGCAGATGGGATCGAACCTAGGACCTCTCGAATATGAGACTAGGGTCTTGTCCCCGTGGCTATCGCCGGTCTTGTTTAACCATCCATGTTATCTAAATGTATGCCACTCTATCGGAATTGAACGCACAATTATATTATGTGTGTACTCATTCGAAAAATATACGTCTTTCTGAAATTCGTTGAATCCAGGTTAAATCAACATATGTCTACGACGTAGATGGGACGTGTATGTAGACCTATAAGCACGCTGATATCTCTGAGAAAAACTGTGAAAGATATGAACGTGGATTACACGTTCCTGAAACGCCCCGCATCTACGTGTTGCAAACGGACATCGTACCTTAAAATCAACCATCCACGTAAACCATATTTCCCCCTTAGGCCCATTGATTCCACGTCTTTTCAACGTACCTGTGTTTATTGGACACTCGTGAAACGCAAAGATAAATCGAAATCGAAGGTCGTAAGCGCCATTTTGATTTTTTTTTATTTCTCACGATTTTTTTTAAATAGCTGTAGCAACTCGTAAAACGCAAAGATAAATTGAAAGAACGACCATTTAAAAAAATTCTATAAAAAATATTGGTAGTTAAAAGCAGAAGGTCGTATCCGCCGTTTTTTTCTATTTCAATTTTTCATAATTTTTCAAAATAGCTGTAAAAACTCGTGAAACGCAAAGGAAAATTGAAAGCGACGTCGTTTCGAAAAATTCGATGAAAGAAAGCGCAGTTAATAGCAGAAGGTCGCATCCGCCCAACTTACGACCTTTTGCACTCACATTTTTCGATCTCGTAATTTCAATTGATTCTATACGTTTCGCACGTTTTCAGAGTGATTCGCGTGAAAAATAAAATTATACGATTTTATGCCATTATAAACAGTAAAACGTCGTATAATGGCGTTTACGTCCTCATGTCATTATATAGACACGCGATATGAATTCGAAAAAAGTGATTTTGTTCCCATAATTTTCAATTTCTGTCACCGACTTCATCAATTATTTATTTTCAATTATCAATTGTTTGTTCACTTGTATCTACATTATTATTTCAATTTTTTTTTTTTGGCATCGTAATTATCAATAATCACGATTGATTGAAATGAAAAATAGAAACAATTTATCATCATTGTTTAATTATTCGAAAAAAAAACAGTCTAATTATAAAAAATTGAACTTCAGAAATTCATAAACTGATGACACTTTTTTGGCATAGAAAAAAGAAAAAAAAATACGAATCTATAAATTGATTTATATAAAATTTGTAGACATCAAAATTAAATTTGAATCAATTTTAAAAAATCATTGATTCAAACAATTGGATAAAAATTTATAGTAAACCAAATTGTTGAAGGGTCTTTGATATTATTTATTCGCTTTTTTTTAAATTCAGTTTCGTTTATTTTCCAGAATATTAATTATTATTGATTATTGATTAAATTCAAGTTTGATTAAAAACAACGATCATTGAATACACTTTGATTTCTCCAGGGTATTTCAATGAACATTTTTTTATCCTGTTGATTTTTTTTTTTGTGTTTTTTTTAGTGTCTTACTTTGCCTGGTTTTTCAACTTCGACCCCCTGTCTGTGTGTCTGACATCGCTTGGTTTCCAGACTCCCGAAGTCTTAACCCTTAATTTTTCATTCTTTAAGTAAGCTGCCTTATATATTATATATTAGCATTTGTATACTTTTTTTTTTGTTTTTATACGACAACGAAAAAAATGACAATGAAGAAAAATCACAGGAACTCATTTCCTAAATGACAGGAACAGCCGCGGTTCTCTGAACTCTTATAGCAATAAATTTATATTGTATATAGTATCGTACATTATGATTATAAACGAATTTTCTATTCAAATTTTTTTAACAAAATATGAACAATGGCTTGGATATAAATTTTTCGATTCAAAATCGTTCGAAATGAAGAAGTAATCCGTTAGATTTGCTCCATTTCTCACTTTTTTCGGTTAGTTATGTTTTTTTTTTTTCATTATTTAGTGTTTTTGATAATTCGAAAAGTACTAAATTAACCAATCAAAGCGAAAATCTAATCAGTTCCATGTTGAGAACTTGTTTTTACTGCTGTCTTCAGTTTTTGGTGAAGATATAAAAAGAGAGAGAGAGAGAAAAAATGAATTATTCTGAAATCCGCGTAGGGCCACCCTGTAGATAGGTAAATCGAGTACACGAGTATATATGTATAGCGAGTCTCTGGGGAAGACTTGACCGAATTACACCAAGACCCGTTTAAATATTAATGGACTTGGCGTGAAACTTGTAACATAGTTTCGTCGTTTTACAGAATGGTTTCTACGTGGCTGCACGTGGCGCGATTTTTTACACCCTTATCAATCTCACTCTCTCTTATAACTCAATCCACGAATTAGACAAGACATTGGTAATTGAAATTTTTTTAGTGTATCGTTTATTTTTATTCTTCAATTTCATAAAATCATACGGTATGAAAGACTCGACAAAAAATTGATAAAAATTCGGAAACGTAATTTTATAAACTTCATATAAAATTATATAAAATCTTAAGTAAAAAAAAAAAAAACTACGTTGAATAATAGTAAAAAAATATTATTATTTTTTTACTATTATCGTAAGTATGCGTATAACAAGGGTTATACACTTACCTGTTTGAAATAATATACTAATTGGTAGAGTAAGTGGTCAGGCGGTGGAGGGGGCGAGGAGCTAGGAAGGGGTAACAATTAATTTCTTCCAGCCTAATTATTATAAAACTAAAGCAAAGTCACAGTATTATGTTGTACAAACGAATTGAGCTTGATTTTTTCTATTTTCAACTTCAATTTCTCTCAACGTTATTATATTTTATAAATAATTATATTGTATATGTTTCAATGATTTTGTTCTTATTCTTTCTGCGTTAATATTTTTTACATCCCATATGAAATTTGATATTCATTAAATTTATACCTCAGGGATGACGATGATAATAATTATTATTTTTATTATAACTGAATAAACTTGACCGCAGTTGCGCATTCATATTCAGAATTTTGCCCTTCTCCAGGTATTTGACCAATTAGGGTAATTTAACTAATTTCTATCTTCTCTACTGCTACGAATTTCCGTTCATTTACATCTCTTGATGAAATGAAGCAAACTTCAACATACTGCGATAAATTTGTCAGAGTTAATTGTTAACAATTTCTGTACGTACGTGGTTACGTATTTTGAACAAACTTCTGTCTCAGTAGATAAAAATGGAACAAATATATTCATACAGGTTAAAAATATTCTCAACTGGCTCAACTTTAATCTGATAGGTTCTGTCTTTGATCCTTTTCACTTCTGTCTCCTTAAATCCCCCTCAATTTACTTAAATATTCTGTCTTCTCTAATTTATATTCCCTGTTTCAATATCTGTTTCATATCTTCTGTCCTTTCTGTCTAATGTTTTCTGTATTCTGTCTTTTCTGTCATCTGTCTTCTCTCTCCAACTTCTGTCCTCGATCCCATATATTGAGCTTATGTTTTTTTTTATATTCTCTATCTA
>JAFFZH010015824.1:9079-20244 GCA_018420115.1 Euura saliciscinereae | reverse complement strand
TCTATATCCTTTATCTACCATATCTTCTGTCGTTCACATATTTTTTTCATATATTTTCTGTCTGCTGTCTTTTCTGTCATCTGTCTTCTTTTTTCGTCTCCTGTCTTCTGTCATTTATAAGATTTCATTTAAGCCCTATTTCGGTCGAATCGATGCACGAGAAGATGAGATATTATCATTTGAAAAATCTGGCAGGTCCGTTTCACTCAAGGAATTTCGTCTCCGTCATCTCCTCCCCAGCCACGTGGCTTTGCAAATCGCTACGAGTATGAAAAATCAGGGAAGAAGGGCGATCTCCATTTTAGACTACGCAGGGAGCAGACGAGTATAGAGAGAGTACACGTAGTCAGTCCCCAGGTGGCGCCGTTATCGAGATTGAATTCGGTAGATTTTTTCGGCTGTTTCTTTTATTTTCCGATTGATGAGTCTGGCGCGAAGTATTTTCAGATGTAGAATTCAATATAATATGTATATTCTCAATACACCGTGAAGAAAAGTCGAATAATTAATTAAATAATAATTAAATAACCTGGCTACCCGAACGGGAGCTGTTTCGCCTCTACGGCAATGGTATATATTATATCTGAATACACCACATCCGCGGCTAGATGGCACTTGTGTCATGTAAACGAGCCGCCATTTTTAAATGTAATAGATCAAGAGAATCGATCAGTAACGAAACATTTCGGTCTGCTCATTATTGCTACGCGTGATAAGTAAAATCAAGATGTGAGCCAGTTTAATGGAATAATTGAGTTATGAGGTTATGAATCTGAACCAGTTAGATCAATCAAAGGCTTCGGGAATATTGGTCGTTTTTATAATTTTATTAATTTGCATGTCGGCTACGAGTGCGGCTGCTAGATTAAGTGAGGTTAGGTTCTGGACATATGATAATGTGACGTTATTTACGACTTATTTATGATATGATACGAAACAATGAAGATTTCTAAGAGAATTCGACAGTCATTGAAATTTGAAATTCAATACATGCTATATTGTAATTGAAATGGAATAATACTATACGATGTTGAACGTTCGTATCATGCTCTGTCTTGTGTAAAAATATTCATTTGGACGAGCGATCTATTGATATGTGACGAGTGCTGAGGAATAACAGACGTATATCTCGGTGGACAGTCTAGAGCAGACGTAACTCAGAATACGCTTACACGGTTTCATGACCGAATACGTGTATTACCTCAGAACTTGTCGATATGAACAATGGTTCAATTGTTTTGGTTATATTTTCGCACGCCTATCTTCTAGCTCTACAGAGAAAATGTGTACACTGCAGTATGCTGCGGAGGTTTTCTTAAATTTTAACGTTGCGGAACAGCTCTTGGAGCACTCGAGTAACATGACGTCAAATCGTCGGATTCTGACGATAAGAAGAATCCTTGGTGGACCGGATTGAACGAACGAATCTTGCCATGCAATCTAATAACAGAAGTACTATACCGGAAGACTTGATTGAGTGTTTATCGATAGTTATTCACTGATTTTGATATATTTTCACACTATTATTATTTTTGTAGGAGATCATAAAAACATTATACTGGAGCATGGCAGGATACGGATTTCCACTTATGCTGAAGTTCGTCGTCGGACAATTCTAAACGTATTCATCCGGCCAACGTATTCCCTTAAGGGGAGACTTCGGTGAAATTTTGAAAATCGATATCAGATGTCGTATGAAAAAAATCGTTCCAGCAGTTTTTGAGTAATGCTATCATATATATATATAGGAAGGTCTGAACTACCTTCGGGTGAAATATTACCTTTTTAAAAAGTCATATTTAGGTAAACCGTCGCAGACATACCGAGGATTGAAAGTTCATGAGAGAATACGCAGGTAATTCAGGTTTGAATTAATCAGTTGATTTTATTCAGAAAGAACACAAGAAATAGCGTTACAAGCCGTGGGCATAACGGATTCGATACACAACGTTATTAGCGCATACATCTATAGGAAAAGTATAGGGAACGTGTTGTCATAGCAGACAATACTCAACAACTGATATACATCGGCTTGACCGCAAGGTGGCAAGCAAAAGAAAATATATTGAATAGATATAATACGTGCGGATAGCAACGCGGGATATTCAAAATAGAAAATGCAAAGTTTAATATTCCAACAGTTCATTATTATTATTATTATTATTATAATTATTTCCCACCCTCGTGATCGTTGATATTCGGTTTCTGTTTTCATCGAACCTTTAACGTTAATTGTGGTGAGTATTTTTATCATCAATCAAATCAGTAATCAATTTGAATCAATAAAATTGACGTTAATTCATGTTAGTGGCAATGAATCAAATTTCATGTAATTCTTGTTGATTGTGAGTTAATTCTGATCATTTCTCATTTATTCAGTTGTTTTTCATTAATCCAGTTAATAATTTAGGTTGATTATAATGATTTTGCAAATTATGAGAATATATCGCGTGTCTATGGCATAAGGTCGTAAGCGCCGAAAACACGATTTTGGTAGCAAAAGGTCGTATAATTTTTTTTTCACGGCATTCACTCTGAAAACGGCCAAAAGGTATAGGGTATAGGTATAGATCAATTGAAATTATGAGATCGAAAGATGTAAGTCCAAAAGGTCATAAGTTTGGCGGATACGTCGTTCTTTCATTACAATTTTTAAGGAAAAATAACAAAACAACGTAAATGGAAAACGTCGTAAGCGCCATTTTTTTAATGATCTTTTCCAATAGTTGTAAAAACTCGTGAAACGCAAAGATAAATTGAAAAAACGACCATTTCAAAACTTCGATAAAAAATATTGGTAGTTAAAAGCAGAAGGTCGTAAGCGCCATTTTGATTTTTTTTTATTTCTCACGATTTTTTAAAATACATGTAAAAACTCGTAAAATGCAAAGATGAATTGAAAGAACGACCATTAAAAAAAATTCGATAGGAAATATTGGTAGTTAAAAGCAGAAGGTCGGAGCGCCATTTTGAAAATTTTTACTTCTCATGATTTTTTCAAATAGCTGTAAAAACTCGTAAAACGCAAAGATAAATTGAAATCGACGTCGTTTCGGAAAATTCGATAAAAGAAATCGCAGTTAAAAGCAGAAGGTCGTAACCGCCCAACTTACGACCTTTTGCACTTACCTTTTTCGATCTCGTAATTTTAATCGATCTATACGTTTTGGCCGTTTTCAGAGCGAATGGCGTGAAAAAAAAAATTATACGACCTATTGCCAGCAAAATTTTTTTGGCGCTTACAACCGTAATATTTCAATTGATGTATACGTTTCGAGAGTTTTCAGGCGATTGGCGTGAAAAAATAATATAGGACTTTATGCCATTAGAAACAGCAAAACGTCGTATAATGGCGCTTACGTCGTTCTGTCATTAGACACGCGACATACGTTACCAATGTTTTGTTCATCGCCTACGTTAAGTTATCGACGTGGTAGGGGGTCTCTCTGCTGTGTATAAATACGACGGATCGGACGAATTCTATCCAGAAACCTATTTCTAACGAAGTAAGTGGCTACCTTCAACATGAACAAGATCGTCTGTCTTCTTGTCGCCTCATTGGTGTGCGTGGGTGTTGCCAGCGGTAAGTTACAGTCCAATAGTACATGCTCTATTTTCCAATACAATGAAACCTCACTTATACTTATTTCAATCGGGTACGCTAGAAAATACATACATATAAGTCAGAATAACGTAAAAAAACAACTAATTGAGAGTCAAGTGGTTCGATAGCTTCCACGTCAGCATTGCAATTCTTCACACGCATCATCAACAGGTGAAAAAAAACCTGTTCTGTACATAAAAGTAGAAATATTTTTGCATCAAGGAGTAAAATATTCTCGATACAACAAGGATACAATATTCGATCTGAGAATATTTGAATTATTGATTTCAATTCCAAGATCCAAACTGGAACTCATGGACGTATATCGAAAGCAATCAATTTTTGAAGTGTTGTGTCACGAAATGTCGCGTGTCTAATGACATAAGGACGTAAGCGCCATTATACGACGTTTTGCTGTTTATAATGGCATAAGGTTGTATACTTTTTTTTTTCACGCCAATCGCTCTGGAAACGTTAGAAACGTATAAATTGAAATTACGAGATCGAAAAATGTAAGTGCAAAAGGTCGTAAGTTGGGCGCTTACGACCTTCTGCTTTTAACTACCAATATTTTTCATCGATTTTTTTTAAATGGTCGTTTTTTCAATTTATCTCTGCGTTTTACGAGTTTTGACAGCTATTTAAAAAAAAATCGTGAGAAATAAAAAAATAAAAATGGCGCTTACGACCTTCTGCTTTTAACGACCAATATTTTTTATCGATTTTTTTTAAATGGTCGTTTTTTCAATTTATCTTTGCGTTTTACGAGTTTTTACAGCTATTTAAAAAAATCGTGAAAAATAAAAAAAATAAAAAAAGTGCTTACGACGTTTTGCCTTTACGTTGTTTTTTTACTTTTCTTTAAAAATTGTAATGACAGAAGGACGTATCCGCCCAACTTACGACCTTTTGCACTTACATTTTTCGATCTCGTAATTTTGATTGATCTATACGTTTTGGCCGTTTTCAGAGCGAATGGCGTGAAAAAAAAATTATACGACTTATTGCCACCAAAATTTTTCTGGCGCTTACGACCTTATACTATTAGACACGCGATATCCAACAGCACACTTAACATTTTGTAGCACGTATTTTCTGCAGGTGGTAAGATTCATAATTGAATCGTTAAAAATAAAAACTATGCGGACGTCATCACGATATAGATATAATGTGTTTTTTGAACGTTATGCTCCTTGTTTGGAACCATTTCATTCTCTACATTTTATGCTACACGAAATGTTCAAACCATTTTCAACATGTCAGGTTCCACTCGATTTGTCAAGTATTGTCATGATATCCTGATTTTTGTTTCAGGATACGAAGCAAACGCGGCTGCCGCCGAGGCTGCCAGAGTCATTGGTGAGTTAAAGATACAGGGATTTTCGAGAATGACAGATATTCACTTGTTCAAATTTAGCTCAAGCAAGTCGAGCACCGCGGAATGACGACCTAATCACAGTTCTCTTTACTTAAATTTCAGTCAGGGTGACAGCTGTCGGAAGCCGACTGGCATCACTTCGGAATGTTGTTGGACAGATGTCCGCCAGTAAGTTCAAAACAATGTCACCCAATGAAGATATTCAAGTCATAGCTACTAAGACATGCGTCAAATATTGACACAGTACAATAGTGTCATAATGTACCTACCTATTTTATTTTGCAGCCAGCCATCCCCTGCTGAACGCCACAGACCTTGGTAAGTGTTGACCAATTTATACGTCTACCAAAACGCTCGAATTATCTTTGTCGCCGTATTCTGGAAAATCATTCCGTTTGATATTCAGGACCTCTCTATTTCTATTTCAGCTGCTTTGGCGAGAGCCAGAGCCTTTCTCAGAACCGCTGTGAATTCTGTCCTACAGGGCGTGGAGGGTGAGTTGAAGACGACGTTTACCATTTAAAAATGTTTTTGTGATCTCCTGTTCGCTTCACATATCAGCGTAATGTCGAAAAATTGTTTTAATTGACCGAGAATTACTATTTTGATTTTTCATATTTCATTATTTTTTTCACTTATTGCCATTATATCATGCGTCAATTGGTGAATTTCCACTCTGTCATGATACGCCTATTTTCTTTTCAGGAAACATACAAGCAATTGCTACCGAGTTCGAGAGTAAGTGACACTCATTCGAAAAATACATCAAGCCTAGCTTGATTTTCATCCAGCTGTTGTTAGAACTGAGTGAGAGTCGAAGAGGACTCGATCATAACCTCTGTATTCCAATTTCAGGTATGGTCACTCAAGTAAGATCCAATATGATAACCCATACGCAAAGACCTGGACCGACAGTCGGATGTGAGTTGAAGACCATTGTGCCCATCTAGAATATCGCACCTCAATTGACACTTGAAAATTGTCTAAATTATTGAGGTATCTTTCAATTTCCAGATACCAGCGATCGGATCAGAATTGTTGTGGGCAATATTAATCACGAATTCGAGGAAATCAAGACCCAAGTCTATGCGATTTTGGTTGATGCTCTCACGGTTGCCCGTAGTAAGTTGGAAACAATCGTACCATTAGAAATATAATTGTCATACTGAGATCTGTCGTTTGCTACAATCCAAATTCCAATGAGGCTTTCATAAATTGATGTATTTCCTTAACCTCCAGTTAGGCAAACGTAGTTGATACTCAACATTCGATCCCTAGTTTCAATTGTACCACCTGCACCAGTTTAGTACTGCTAAACTACGATCCTGAATATTTTGACTTTTTATATTATTTCCAACATCAACAAAAATATGATGATTTCTTAAATTATACTTGCAATGTGTTCTGGTAATTGCCATTGAATCGTAATTTCACTTTCGCAGGAAGGAGATCGATATAATCATAAATCCCATGCCAGTCCAGCTGAACCGAAGCAGCGGAAGAGACTATTGGTGAGTGTCATCGACAGTATCTGCACCTGATACGAAGATTCTAAATATATTTATTCACTAATTTTGGTGAATCTATTCGCAGGCCACTTCTTAGCAGCTATCGCGGAGCGGAATATTCGGAACCGCTTTTGCTAATATAAAGAACTTTGTGTGGAAGAACGTAAATCATTTGCTGGACGAGAGACTACCACTTTCTTCCAGCACGTCTTCCAATTGATTACTGAATATGTATATGTATACCAGTCAAAATAATGTAAAGCTGCATAAGATTGTGAGCAATAAAAATCAATTTCGAAAATATTCAATTGCTGTATCGTATAAATTTTCCGTTTCCCAACACAGATTCCGAATACAAAAGAATAAAGACATTCAGAGGCCTTTATAAAAACGATTACTTTTTCCTTCCGAGTCACGTGACATGTGAAAAGGTTTTTTATTTGCAACACCTGCATGAAAAGTTTGATTCCGTTCGGACCGCTAAACCGATTTGGATGAAATTTGCAAGGCATACCGTTCTTATTCCGAGGCTGTGCCAATGAAGTTTTCAAACGTCGCTCGCTCACCATGTTTAAATACAAAATGCTCGTGAGGAATATAACGATACAGATAATTAGTCACTGATTATTCGAAAATAGTGATTCAAAAACCGAAAGACGTTCAGAATGATATCCAAACGAGAAGAGTCGGTGCCTCCCCCGTGCACCCGTTCCATGGTTAAAGACATTACGTGATTTTTCCGGTCAAAATTAGGTCACCTTATGGCATCAACGGGACTTCGATAATCTTGAGTCATTTCGTATCTAGATATGGTATAGAGGACATTTCAATGAAGGGATTCGTTTAACCCGATTGCCGAGTCTGATTCATTTTGTATTGACGCAAGTACTCTAATCGTTAATTCGTGATCACTTCTGAATATTCAATAAAGTTTTATCATCACATGTACCTTATTGATACAGTTCTGCATCGTGGACTACGAATATCTAAATTCAAATATTATTTTGTTCAGAGGTGGATGAATTGGCGTTCACATCATCTGAATTTAACAAAAATGTCTTGACGTTCATCATTCTCTGTCACATTTTGTGCATTTTTTTTCCCTTGCATTCCCCCAAAATCCGGAGAGAGATTTCAGGAATTCAGAAAATCAACCGAATGACGCACATTATCTTGAAAATCGGAAAAACTTATTTTCTTAAAAATGAACCTTCTCTTTCCAATAAATATTTCCCACAATATGTGGGATGATATGACTCATAGGTTCTGTGAGTTTCATTGTTGTCGAAGCATCGCTTCATACTGAAAAATTATTTTTTTTCCATACATGAACGGAAAGGCCGATTTTGCTACCTGTTTTCGGGTAGCAAACAGTGGATTTACCGACCGGGAACTTTTCTCTCCCGGTAAGTCTTTCTTCCCTGAAACTCTTTCCTCTCTGCTTTTAGTTCCCGTACCGGCCTCGCTACACGTCAGCCACATAACCTCAAATGATCGCCGTTTTGCCCGCAAAATCGACCTTTCCGTTCATGGTGGAAAAAAATACAGTGTGCACCGCGGTCGCAGGACTTTTCACTCCCTCGGTGTAGTCTGCTACCCTCGTGTTCGGCTCGCGACTCGTGCTGCCTCTCCTCTCCCTTGTGCAGCAAACTACACGCCCGGGAGCGAAAATGTCCTTTGCTCCCTTGGTGCACAATATACTATTACAAGTGACTGTATAGAATCCGTCGATTTCTGTATTGATTTCAACATTTTTGGCACTTTCGAGCTTCTTTTGAAGAGACCGTTCGGTTCAGAAGATTATCGTTTCAATTTGCTCTATCCTCAAATTTCCCACTCTTCGTAATTTCCAAGTTCCTAAGTTAGTCTGATCCCTTCTGACGTCAAGATCACTTTGCAATAGATTTTACAATTTCAGATAATACATTTCGATGAAATGTATAGGCATCATAGGGTTCCCGCCTGATATCCTCACAGAACTTCGTCAATAAAACGAACGCTCCGTAGCAAATATAATCGAAAACTTACTTCACTCTTTCTAGCCACGTCTCAACGTTTTCCAAGTCGATTAAATAATTCTTATCAACCGTTAATTCGAATAACGTGATGTGTGAATTAATCGTAACATCATCTGAGCAAATATTACTATAATCTCGTTTGCTGAAAGGTATTTAGGAATACTCGTGCAAACTTTGTTACATCGCGTGTCTATATGGCATAAGGTCGTAGCGCCAAAAACGCGATTTTGGTGGCAAAAGGTCGTATAATTTTTTTTCACGCCATTCACTCTGAAAACGGCCAAAACGTATAGATCAATTGAAATTACGAGATCGAAAAATGTAAGTGCAAAAGGTCGTAAGTTTGGCGGATACGTCGTTCTTTCATTACAATTTTTAAGGAAAAATAAAAAACAACGAAACGGCAGAACGTCGTGCCATTTTTTCCATGATTTTTATTGATTTTTCCAAATAGCTGTAAAGGCTCGTGAATCGCAAAGAAAAATCGAAATCGAGGTCGTTTCGAAAAACTCGATAAAAGAAATCGCAGTTAAAAGCAGAAGGTCGTATCCGCCCAACTTACGACCTTTTGCACTTACATTTTTCGATCTCGTAATTTCAATTGATCTATACGTTTCGAACCTTTTCAGAGCGATTGGCGTGAAAAAAAAATTATACGACTTTATGTCATTATAAACAGCAAAACGTCGTATAATGACGCTTACGTCCTTATGTCATCAGACACGCGATATGTATATGAATGGATCATTTCTTTGATCGATTTTATTGATGAAACTTAATGCAAACTCGTCAGGGTCTTAATATATCAACGTGCAAGAGCTTTCGCTTCTCAATGATCAAAAATTCAAATACGGATTACTACCTTTGAAAATATAGCTACGAAATTTTTTGTGGAACATAAAAGTTGCGTTTTGAATTTATCTACAACTTTTGTATGAAACTTTTTTCCATTTGACTTCTGCTTCGTGAGTTAGAAACCCGGATCGAAAATAAAATGAAGTTTAGAGCTTTTTGCTCGATTCTCAACGATTAAAAATTCAAGTGAGAATTACTACATTCAAAACTAGAGACAGAAAAATTTTTTTAGAACATAAAAGTAGCGTTTTGAGTTTTTCTACAACTTTTGTATGAAACTTTTTTCCATTTGATTTCTACTTCGTGAGTTAGAGACCCCCCATCGATAATCGATGGAGCAGAATTATGACTTTTTTTATGTCAACGAGACGTTATAAAAATTGCCTCCTCTCTTTAAATCGCCAGACGAAAAACGTCTGCTTTATGTAGCCATTAAACTTTTGTGGTAAACTTATCTTTTTTATCAGACATATTAAATCTTGTAATAAGAATTAGCGACGCTAAAAAATAGACGAACAAAAAAATTTTCATGGAACATAAATTGTCACACGAACTTTTTTTCATCCCCCGATTTAGACGCTCTTGAGAATCACTCGAGCCAAAAATTTAACAATCACAAAAAAAAAAAACTTGCCGCAGAAACTTTTCTCGGTTATTTATCGCCACAATGAAAACTTGCCAGACGTTAAATTTCGCGTTGATGTGTTGCTGTCCGACGTCAAATTCAACTTTATCGGTATTTCTTCTTTCTCGGTTTCAAGTAAAGAAAGAAAAAGTTTTTTCTACAAACTACGCCTTTCGCCGAATTTCACTCGATACTCTGGAAATTTTTTACCAACAATTTATTTAGTTATAGAACAGAATAGAATTCACTCCTAAAAGCACCCCAATACTTGATTCGTCCTTTCAAGTCTTTGCTCACCGTCACCCCGATTGAAACTGAAAGCTCCGTTTTATTGGCCCATCGAATTACGTTCGACAAAATTTCACCTTTTCTCTATTACATTACCTCGTAGTCTTTCACCGAACGAAATAGAATTTCCTCTCCTTTTTTTATTCCTTATCGAGGCCCCAAGGAGAGAAGAAAAAATTCAGTAACAATAGACAAGTATTCTGATGAAAAGGGGAAGAAAAAAATAATTGCATTTATCTTCTGGAATTATTGAAATAAATTTGAGTTTTTTTTTTTTAATTCTTTTTTTTTCTCTTATTTCCTCTACTATCGATCAGAATCCTTCCTGTTAGTTTCATAGCCTTTGCTGGGGGTGTCGACGTAGCTCGTGTTACCGCGTTGTCCCAGGTCAGGAGTTTTGAAGGTATTCCAGAGTCACGCCAACCGGCCATTATGCAGATTTACAATAATTTTAGATCTTGCCGATTTCGTTTGGAAAATGAATGTAAACCACAAGCATATATAAAGCATTATACACTCCCTGGACAAGAATTAAAAAAAAAAAAAAAAAAACGAATAATAATCTATACTTTTATGCTACATTACACCAGGGCTGGTTTTATAACTAGAAAACTAGATCGGTTTGAGCCTTGAGAAAATAAAATGTGTATCTAATTGAGCTTCCCCTGATTATCTTGAATATTTTTTTAAAAGAATTGACTTTTTTGTCACGTTTCTGGATTGGTAAAAAAAATAGATTCCTTCGAGGGGTGAACCACTCTTGAAGTCCGGTGTACAACAGTGTGTGAAGTCCCAGAAGTCCCGTGAAGTCCTTGAAGTCCCGTGAAGTCCTTGAAGTCCCATGAAGTCCCATGAAGTCCCGTGAAGTCCCATGAAGTCCCGTGAAGTC
>JAFFZH010015823.1:38622-75141 GCA_018420115.1 Euura saliciscinereae | reverse complement strand
GGCGACAGTCTTTTTTGCCCGGCGACAGTCTTTTTTGCCCGGCGACACACTTTTTTGCCCGCTGGTCCGAAATCGATTACTTTCGACCCGCGTTTCAGGGGAAAAATACGGTCATTTTGTCGTAGTCGGGTGAAAACGCATTTTACGCACACTGTGGCGAAAAAAAATGTATTCATGAGTCAAAGTGAAGAAGCGAGTCGTTTATCTTCATAAAATTATTGCTCCTCGACGAATGAAGTGAGAGAGAATACTCTGAACTTGGACATGGGATAAGATTTGAAAAAAGGAATCTGTCCGGGGAAATTTACTGCCTTTCCACCTGGGAGCGGTCTCTGAGGACAGTTGAGACTTACGTGACATTTTTACGTCATTTGTTAATTCTGTACGCAAGAATTTTTTTCCCCGTTTAACCCCATAAATTATTTCCCTCCCGAAAAACTGGCGCGTTAGAAATTCATGGCACGACTGGAAAAAAAAAATTGTATTTATACTTTTTATAAATTTAACGCTTCGCGACTCGAGTGCCACTTCTCTCTCCTCTGTCACCCAGGTGAAATTGGAGCTGCGAAATAGAGGAAGAGGGAAATGCAGAGTGGTTAACTATGGAGATTTTACGCAACAGAAGACCGTAGGTATATATAAACTAAATGCAAATTAAACGGTTCTCACCCCGCTAGTTTGACCCGCTCTTTTCCCCCTTCCTTCTTAGGCGAAGAAACTCTTCGCGAGGTCGTCAAGATCTACTTCTTCATGAGGTCACGATTTCAGCCGAATTTTAATGACTCAGAAACAGACAGAGTAGAAATATTTGTTTTCCAGAAAATGTATGGTGACCATTTTGAACAAATTTTAGGCGTACAGACCCTAGACTATACACTAGAGTATTTTGAAGTGCACATGTGCGAAAAATCTGGACCATCACTGACGTACACATGCGCCAAGTTTCCCAGTCCCAGTGCGGAAACTCGGGCATCTACGATTTGCGCATGCGTCAAGTATACTTTCGTCACAGTTCTGAAATGAGAGACTCCATGCGCTACACGAGCGTCATGAAGGAACCATTTCAAGTTTACAGTTCGCTTTTTTCATGTCGATGAGCGACTCCTCAGAATTCCCCTAAAACTTTATTTCAAAAAGGGCTTATCTTCATCCGTAAGTAGGATAAATGGCCCAATTAATTGACAATGTCCCCGTTTAGAGTGGTATCTCTTCCGTGAAACATTTGAACCAACAAACCCATCCTATATCGTGCAATTTTCATTGCTTTCGATTCCGCGTGGACCGTAATAGTTTATTTGTTGTCTTTTCCTTGTTAGTATCAAGTTACGAGTAAATCGTGAAAAATAGAAGCCCCAGGGTATTGTTTGCCGTCGAGGTCACGTACAGTTGGTTTTTATTTGAACAAGAAATCAAAAGCAAGTCTATGGTACGGTCGAACGCGAGCTAAAAGAAAAGTGGTAGCGAAAATCGGTAAGGAATTACGGCCCGAGGGAGAGCTTCCTCCTCCTTTCATTTAGGATTTCTATTTTTTTTCCACCTTTTTTAGCTCTCTCTTATCGCTATAATTAATTATTCGCTGCCGACAGGTGACAAGCCTCTTTGTTCTTGCCCATACAAGCTCATGCTCCCGCAGTTTGGCAGCCGAATGAAGTTGATAAGAAAGCAACAGTCCCGCAGAAAAAGAACCGCCATATTTATGTCCTACGTGCGGAGTATTTTTCATGGGATATTTTCCCCCAGGCCGATTTCAGTCCTCATTATCGTGCATCATTCTTGGCTTCGATATTTCTATATAGATCGATAAAAAATCGAGTGGGCCTGAATGAAAGTGGAATATAACGATAAGCATCTCCCTCCTGAAAATAATTTCTACAAATTTGAAAGAATTTGAAAGAAATCCTATCCACGTCCATGAAAGTATTAGAGTGATAAGAAAAATTATGTAAAATCGTATTTTTTCGTAAAAGTACACATAATTTACTAGATCGACGAAAATTTATTAGTTTTACGAGGATCACAATTTTCCTATTCCTTCATAGAAAATCGTAGAAAATCTCAGTTTTCCAATTATTATCTCAGAAAATGCAATAATCATCTTCAGGAATTAAATTTTTCTCATCAATTCGTAGAAACTTGTAATGTTTTCATATTCAACCGAAACCTAGAAATTTACACGAAAATCGAGGGTTATGTTGGAAAAACTAGGATGATTTTCTGAGAGAATTGACTAAAATTTTCTATATCTTGTGCCGTGGAAGTACGTAGTTTTTTCTAGAAATCATTTTCACCAGGTCGAGAGGAGAACATTCAGCTTGCTCTGTAAATGCATCTGAGGATTATCAAGGATCTCGCAGTTAGCGTGTAAATGAAACGAGAGTTGAAGAAAAAAAAAAAATAATTTGCCTGATAAATTCGAACGTACTCGGGGATAAGAGGTTCTACCTTGTATTCCTTGAGCCAGAACCATTAACGCGGGAGGGGTTAGCGTGAAATACGATTTCACGAACATAATAATTTTTCGAACTTTCCCCGCAGTTTTTATGACCACTCTTCAGCTTCGCCCTCTGCCCTGATACTCGAAAGTTTTTACCCTAATTACCGGCTCGATCGAGGTCTGGAATATACAGTCGAAAAATATTCCCAGATCCGAAGAGGCATTATCGACACTCGATATGCAAAAAATTCATTCAGGCTGCTGTCAGTTTCGCAATAATGTGAAAAAGCTGAGAGAACACTTTGGCGGGGCTAATTTGCATTATAATGAGAAGCTCAAAGTTTCCAAAATATTCGTGACAAAATTCAGCCGGGCGACTCGACCGCAGAGTTTATCAATATCGATTTTATACTGTCTGGAATAGAATGCGTCGCAAATCCAGTTATTGTCCCGGATTCAATTAGCGTTGTTTGAATAGCAGAACCCATTACGTCAGGTTAATCATGTTAGAAATAAGTTGGAAGATAGGAGAGTAAACAACAGATGAGACGCGTGAAGAACTGTAGCCGTTCATTTTATTGCGCCATTTTGTTGGCCCCGCACAGCTGTTATTCGGTCATTGATGGTGAATCGAGGTACGTTTGGCGGAGGTTAAGTGCTGCTGATTCTAGCATTCCACGTCCAGCCTCTTGTTAGATCATTTCCGTTGGAGAATTAAGCTCGCAAGAGCCGGCCGCTATCGGCCCTCTTGAGCTTAAGCCAGGAAGTTGGCATGTCCGTTTCAGAAATCTCATTGTTTACGAACGACCTAATCCACCGCTTAACAAACTCTCCTCAATAATCCACCCTGTGGTTCTACGTTACGAATGGAACCCCAAAAGGAAACGCCCCGCGTAGGAGGATTAACCTTAACCAGAACGCTACTCTTCGGAAACACTTTTACGAAGAAAAGATGTACTCCCAGACTCGAACCGTCGTTGTCCCGAAAATCTGAGAAATCCTCGTCATGGCGTTGCCAGGCGTATCACACCGCTGTCACCATGTTGTTACCCCGGTTTCCTCCGCCAGTGGTTCAATCACTCTTTGATTCATGCAGAAGTTCTACGCTGACTCTCGACCGGATTTTGGAGCACTGTAATGGCCTATCGATGGATGCCTGGGGGTAGAACCTGAGTAAATAGACTAACAGGCAGGTAAACAGCGAAGGAACCGGAACTAAATTTTCGTGGAGGTAAAGTAATTAAGCAATCAGAGTGAAGGGGGATGACTTACATCTGAGGCGATAAACAGTCAGGTGCAAATAGTACGTGTGGAAGATGCGAGGCGAATATAACCGACGGAAGACTCCTGGCGGCGAAGTGAAGGAGGGAGCTCGGTAAGATATTGCGTATAATTTACATGGCGGTTTACCGTCAGAAGCGAAAATTTGATAAGGTTACTGGAATTGAAATATATATTTGAGCAAATAATCAATTTTTCGACGGAATATACGAAATTGAATTCCGCCAAATGTAATTACCTCCGGCGGTTTCAGTCTCCAGGCGAGGTACGTGATCAAAATTTCGAGTGGAAATTAAACAGAGAAAGAACCCGCGGAGTCAATTTCTTTTCTAATTAGGAGTGTTACTTTTGTATTCCAAGTGTCCCGCTGCTCCCCGTCAATTAATTGTCATCGAATAACATCCAGGATACCCGGGCGGGGAATATTCATGCAGTCGAATTAATAAATGGATTTCTTCACCTCATCGCGGTCGTCGATCATCGATCTAACAGCCCAACACTTTCGTCCGTAGATTAAAGAGTCACGGATAATTAGCAATTGATACCATCCAGTCGGAAGGCGAAGATTACCCTACAGCGACTTGCGTGGCACGTAATTTGGTCCCAATAAACTCATCCGACCCTCAAAACTGGGCGGATCCCAATGAGATAGTATCAAATACAGGTCTACTGGTATTCGGTCAGTTTATTTCTTGATCGTAAAGGTCTGGGACGGGTATCTCTCGTATTTAAGATCCTCGTAAAAATCTTCACCTCCTTAATCCCCTCTTATTTCCTTTTTTCATACTTCCTTCACGGATTTCAGGATCTTTCCCATAACCAATGTTTGTTTATTCTGGACAGTATCTCGAGTCGTCGCGAATGTCCAACTGAAAACCTTCACGATTTCGTTCTCTTATTTTCTTTTCTCTTCTTTTCTCCCTTCTTCCATTTATTTCCTACTAGTTTTCCCTCAGGGTTTCGCCTCTCTCTGTCTGTAAGACAGTCCCCTGCGTATCCCCAGCGATACGAGATCCCGAGGATTATCAACGCTTCGCTCAAGCCAAGACGAAAGCCGACCGTTTCGTGCGTGGAAAATCGCACTCACGTAGTTTCAAACTCCTCGACGAATCAACTCCCTGCATAATCTTCTCGAAATTTGTTCGATTACGATATTTTGCATGGATTCAATGGCTACCCAAAGAACCTAACACCACAATCGCCTTGTCAATGACATAGTAGAAGAGGAAGACAGAAGCATAGTGCAGTTCCACAGGGAAAAAATTTAATGGAATTGGAATTGAGAATCCTAATGGTTGAAAGAATTTCATGATCAAATTCTCAGGTAGAACATTTCGAGAAAATTCCATCCGCTTTGAAGTGTAGTGACCTTTTCTAGTTTTGAGAAGCTCTCCTTATCTGAAGCTGCACGTTTGCAAGAAGAGGTTCTACGGTGTGAAAAAGAATGAAAAAAAAATGGAAAGAAAAGAGAAAACCAAATTGAATACATTACCCCTGGAATATACCAGCGAGAAAGGAATGGCATTGAATTGTCGGAGAATGCGCGAAGAAGGGGTGACAAAAACATTCGAAATGGAAGGCCTCCCGGAGCGATCCTTTGTCCGAGGAAACAAGATGGAAAAATATTGTTGACGTTTTTTTGTTCTCTCCGTAACTGTTATTATTATTATAATTTTTTAAATGGAAGTGATAAGTTGCTCTTCCCGCACATTCAGCGTCGAATAAGAACCTGATGTACCATTCCCCACGAATGGTTACAATTAATCAAAAATCTCTGTTATCGCAGAGCTTTTCCTCTCCCATTTTCCACTCAAGCAGCAGTGCAAAGTGCAACCGATTACTGCGAAGTTCATTCAGATGAATGAAGAAGAGTCGCAAACGATTCTCTTTCGTCTACCGTATCGTAACACACGGACATTATTTTGTGCCATTTAACGTCGGTACGATGGTATTACTCCTCCTCCGCCTCATAAAATGTACGAATATCATTCGAAATTGTCCCTAAATCTCTTAGAGTCAAAAATGTCATCAACCATTCGTGAGAGTAAAGTTTTCCTGCCACCAGCAGTCACAACCCGACCGAGACGACATGGTCCTTGGGCACATAGTGAAGTTTTGCAATTTTTCAGAGAACTTTCTTATCGCAACCGAAGATAACTACTACGTTGCGGCAGACGAGATGGCTCTAGCTTCTCCTCTCTTAAACCAACTGAGTTTAAGCACAGCGCAAAATTTCCAGGTCGTTTACTGTTCCGCCGGATTTGTAATAGCCGAACCCAGCTTGTCTCCCTGTCCATTAGGAACCTACGCAAATTATCTTATCATAAAATCGTGCGGAGAATTTTTGAAGAGTAAACCAAAAATTTCACTAGACAGTGAGGCGACCATCCTGCAATTTTTGTACACCAATTTACTATAAGATCTGACGAGAACCTTGAGGCATCATACATGACTCGTCATCTCGTAAATTACATACGATTTCCAAAGGGAACCTGTAGGCATCACGTAAGTCGTCGTTCATCGGAAAATTATACTTCTAAGACGACATTAGAATTTCAGGTCATGTGGGAATTGTACGAGAAATGAATTCCGTAACGTCGTAAATGTTGGATGACATGATATCATTCTCTCGAATATCTACGAAAGTTTACAAAAATCTAGCACTGCTATCAATTTTAAGGATTTGGAGTATGATGAGACATGGAAAATCTATGAAAAACTTTCGCTGACAATGAAATCCACACACATTTTTACGAAAAAAATATGGAAAGTCCAAATCTATCTACTTTGTCGTGAAAGGTCCTTCAAGATTCTTATGAGGTCATCTTTTATATGTTCTCGAATTTTATTCTTCTTTCGAAGATTTGAGTGGGTGGGGTTGAGGTGAAGACATCGGAGTTGGGATCGTAGTTTCTCGTGGTATCCAACAAATTTCGATCAGGGCTGCTGGTAATCCGAAAGATAAAGCGTAAACAGGACGGAAGAGGTGGGCTGTAACTCGAAACGCTCCAGGGTTTATCTCTCGACCTGGAGTCTCCTCGTCTTCCTCGAGAGGTTTCGTCGGCGGAAGGTCCACACCCCGGGTTAGATACCACCGGAGTATTTTGAATTCAGCAAAGACAGCGGTTTCCCGATCGTAGATCGCGAATTTCGGAATTGACCCTCCACTAACTCTCAAGCAAACCTATAAATTGAAAACTTGACCGGGGATTGTTGGCGCTGGTGCTCCTCGTCCGACCCTAAATGGTCGTTTACTACTTCTCTAGTACACGAACTAACGCAGCTCAACGGCTGGAGGGGGTGCTGCGATCGAACATTCATGTTACCACTTGCCACTTGTAAAGAGTAGTGGGGGGGAAGGTGTACCTGGGGCATCGGTCCAATATTGACCGCTCCGACGCGTCCCGAGTGCCACTACCATCCTTCTACCAAAGAGATTTAATTCTCACCACAGATCAAATTCCATTGAACTTTAAAATCGCCCACGCGCCTCCGAGGACCTGGGGGGTGATGAGACCCCTCGTTCGATATCAAAATGCCCGGAGTGCACCCCCGCCCTCCACATCTTCGCTCCTTGAATACGACCTACAGCTATATGATACCCCGAACCTGTCAAGTGCCAACGAGGACCGAATGCTATTTGTACCACGCCTTTTCAACCCCCTAACCCCTGTTTAAAACTGCCTAAAAAGTTATTGTTCGTCCAGCGGCTCGGTAATATCTCTTCGAAGCGATTTTGGCAGTAAGACTTGTCGACAAAAATAATTCTCCGACTGCGAATCCTAGAGTAATACGCTAAGCTGTGGAAGCATGAGCTTGCATTAGCCACTAGTCGAATAGATCAGCAGATTTTCGCTCGACTAACTGGCATTAAACTGGGCAGATATGCATCCACATGAACTCTCGAAAGGTTGGTTAGCAAATGGGCATCGCGTAATTGGCCGCCAGGCTAACAGTTTCATACTTTTGTGGAGGATATCCTAGGCTTGGTAGGTGAAAATATGGAGAGTCATGCCTAATCCGAACATTTTGAGTCGAATTCGATGATAGAACTTAATGTGGGAATAAGTCTTGAGAGAAGGTCTTGAGAATATAAGGCGGTCGAGAACTCATTGCATATTCATTACAGTTTTTATCAGAGTCTGTATTGTTCCTAGCAAAACATATTTACCGACCGAGAGATGTTTCGCAGACAGCTGCCCGCTGGCGTCCAAAACCTCTCGTTGGACTTATATTTCTTGCGAATAAATTTCTGTTAACATTGCACTAGAAATAAATAGTGCCTTCATTAAAACGAATGATATTTTCTGAAAATATTTTCAAGAACTGAAAAGCTCTCACATCAGAGCATCAGTTCCGATGACGAGAGCTTCTTTCCGGAGTATAAAATATTTCAAACAAGTTATGTCGAAGTTATCATCCGAAATGTAGAGCTTTTTGCAGAATACACTCACCATTTCAAGCTTCAATACCTCAATTAATTCTCAATTATGTTTTCTTGTCGAGTTCGAGACTCCAATTCCACCTCTCAGGCGATATATTTGTCAGACATTGATACACAATATTGTCTGCACGTCAGTTCTTCTAACAATAAGGTCACTGTGAAATCAGGCATGAGAAGGTGTTTTCTATCCCTCATAGGAATCTTGAACCCCTCGACCACGGTTTTGACAATCGTTTTCATCTTGACCAGTATTCCAAAATTTAGATGCTATTTGAGCTGACCATATTATTTCCGCTCCTCCTCTTCGTTTCCTTTGTTCTCTCTCTCTCATCTCATTTTTTCCCTTTCACGGCATTCAGGAAGGGCTATCTACTCGCTGATGAGAAAACTTCTAATATCGAACCGTCTCAAAGAGGATGAGAGAGTGATTGACTATTCAGAGAATGATTTCTGCCCCCCCCCCCCCGGCGAAACTATGTTTTGTGTATAATTATTGGACCAACTATGAGAATAACTTGGACCAGACACGAGTGGTTAATGCCTGTGTGTCGCATCATGCGCGAATTTTAAAGTCGATGAGTTTGAAGCTGCTAGTGTGTGTACAGGGGTAACGAAAACCAATAATTATTCATTCGAGTCTAT
The DNA here is from genome assembly GCA_018420115.1 of Euura saliciscinereae. NCBI lineage: Eukaryota > Metazoa > Arthropoda > Insecta > Hymenoptera > Tenthredinidae > Euura > Euura saliciscinereae. Next base: position 66,340 of record JAFFZH010015823.1, on the reverse strand, counting down.
TCCGTATGGCGGGATACCAGATGTATGCGGACTGACATGTCGACGTGGGTTTTCGCTACATTTGCACCAGCCCACTTTACACGGACTCGAATAACGTGCCGAAATTTAAATTGACGTTCGGTGAAGAACCAAAAAAAAACTACAACAATGGTGATGAAAAAGTACTAAAAATATGACCTCAAGGTCCCTATTTGCGTGAAAAAAAAACCTAATCAGTCGGTGGATTCTATTTCGATAGAATTTTTTATTCGAAATACTGGTGATCAAATATTTGAACAATACGGTGAATCAACAACTCGCAGCATTCGTTGAAATGATTTCTGCCAGAGTTCAATTCGGTCGGATTAATGATAAGCAAGTTCAATAAATGAGTTTAACATTTACTGATCGTCGTAACATATGGGTTGGTGGCAGCGGTGGGATAGGGGAAATTATTATGAAGAGAAAAACAAACGGATATATTGACCGCTGGCTCAGCGGGTCGACTGGATGATATTAATTTATTATGTTATATTCTGCAATCAATGATTCGAAACGGCAATATAATATCTGTAGCAAATTGCTGCGGATCCCCTACCCACCGATAATAACAACCAACGGCAGGCATAACTCGGTGCGGTACGAATGACCGGAAATTATAGTTTTTACTCGGTACACCGTATTTATACTGCTTTCCATGCCACTACCCCTCCGTGCAGTTCGCGGATCGCTTGTGTTCGTTCCAATTAGCGAAAGCCAGTTGGGATTAAACCTCATTTACGTATCTATAACCTGCGCAGTGTATGTCCAGAGGAAATCCCTCATAGTTTCATAAAATCGAAAACTATTCGAGGTTGTGTCTACACAAAACCTAGAAAGATTTAGTACTTAAACTTCGAAAGTACAGAATTCAAGCTTCATTCTGGATGAAGAAAAAAAAACTGAATAAGTATCAGAACATCGAGACGTTTTGGAAAACTACTATATTGGAATAGTAAACTGAACAAAATATCAATAATTCTAGGAGATTGAAAATGTGTATTTCGAGGGTGCAAAAGGCCATTTCGGCCTGGTCGATTCTCTGAATTCAGCAGAATGTCAAAATAAAAAAATCTGACCCAATTTATTGTTTGGGGTGGTCAACCGACTGTGCCTCCAAAATTTCGGTCTGAAGTATTCGATAACTCCTACAATATTCAATACTTTGGGCTAAAATTTTCTGTGCTTGCTGAATGTGAAAAAAAAACCATGTGGGATAAAATCTGCAGCAATGAGTGAGGAATTCTTCTTGGAATTCTTTGAGAATTGAAAATTGGACGCGGTGAAGTCCTTGAGTTCGCCCATCCGTAAGCGCAGCGTAGGCTTCCCCTCGTAACCCTATCCCCAGTTTCCCAGATATAGTCCGGGGCTCAGGGATCTGACGAGAGGGTTGGTTTGCCAACGAAACGTGTGACACCCGAACCCCTGCTAAACAAGCGATACACAATCAGCCCTCGTATCATCCAAGAGATCGCGTCGACCTCAACGACTCTCATGTCACGCATGTAAACTGTCCCAACGAAATATTAAACAGTGCTTGCACCCTTTGTTTTCGTCTTCATCAATTCCAACCAAAACTTCTCAGACGTGGTCCAAAAACGGACAGTTCTTTCACTCGGTTCCCAAAATTATTATGACTTTTTTCTGAAACTAAAAAAATACGTAATATAGAGAAAAACCGTATCGCTGATTCGGGTTTCCATTCATCACGTGAAGTTATTGTCCTTTGATGGTGCGAAGATGCATTTTTTCGGGTCTCTTTTTGCGCAACTTTTCCCCACTCAGCGGAGAGCTTTTTTCCCCCTTGGCCGTATCCTCGCGTGTTTGAATCGAGGTCAAACTCGTTTAACGTACGTTTATGGAAGAAGACCAAATCCCAGAATTCCACTGACAATGACCACTGACAGCAATTATGCGGCACCGTTTATAATTGCTTCGAGTAACTTTACCACACTCGAATTTCACCGATGAGTTCTACGGTACTCGGGATTTGGAAACGAGCTTAATCTCAAACCGTGAGAAGAAATCAATGATTGAAGCTCATCTGGAATAGTAGCTTAATTTCTGACGATGTGGCCGTCGCCTCGAGAGCTTGCGGATCAGTCTGATCCCTGAAAGGTTTCGCTGATGTCTCTATAGTTCGGAATGAATTCGCCGATTCTGTGTGATCAACCAGAACCAAGGACCCGACGGTCAATCCGATCCAGAAACGATAATTATTGAGAAGCCCGAGAGATCCTTTCGTAATCTGATCACCCCACTTCACCAGATCTTAGAGCCTCGTTAATCGGAGGGGGTGAAAACCGTGGGATCAATTGGTTCGAAAATTCTCACGGTATCCGAGCTGTTGATCATTTCCGCGTCGAATTGAAAGATGAAAATTAATCCCAGAGCTTCTTATTCCAAGGGGGTGAAGCGTTCGAGAAACGGCGCGGAGAACGAAAAAGGAGAAAAAGTTATAGATAGCGGGACAAAGGATTTCCGATTTTCTCCGGCAAGCCGATGCCCTTTGTTCGTTGCATTTCTTTTTCGCGATTACCGCTGAAAGCTCTCCGAGCCGGGCTTCAATTTTGAGAAAATTAATATTTCACGGTTTAAGGCTCAGACTTTTCTCCTCGTCCGGTCGTCGAGCTTTTTACTGCCGTAATAACCGCACGTTACGGTTTAGCGGATGAAAATCTTCGCAATATCGTGTTTCCATCGGTCCCGTCAGTCCGCATCCCAAGGGATGGCTAAGTCCGGGTGTCCATCATCCCCGGCTCCCCGCGTGCGGAATTGCTTCCGCTCCCGTTCCGCTTTGACGCTTTTCCCAACCCAATTGTCGTCGTTTGAAAAAACGCTGCTGGAACGATTCAAAGACCGTAGTAGCCGGCTCATGGGACCAAGGAGTCGTCCAGGGTTCGTTCGTGTCTTGAGGGGAATGCGTAATTTGTTGGATTACAGCGGGATAGAGAGAAGACGCCGTCTTTTATTAGCCGGGTTACATCAACTCCTAGTGGCACGTTTCAGACTGTATAGAACGGGCGAAAACTTTCTCGCAATGTCTGCATGCATGCATAGCGGGCGGATTCGAGTTTGGAGAAACTGGGTGAACCAGACTCTGAAACCACCAGACAAAGTAACTCGAATATTGCAGACCCGCGCGGAACTTGAACAGCTGTCATATACCCCAGATGTACTTGTCACACGGTAGATTTGATTCTTCGTTACACACGGAACCGAATCAATAGGCAAAATACAACTCCGATGGAACTGGGGTTCATATATACCGTGGATCCATTAGCTCCAAGACCGAGGAATGATTTTTTTTCTTTTTTCTCCTCTTCGCAAATGTTATGTTTCGATTTTCAGCAATTTCAAGGTTGATTCACCTCAGCTCCATAACTTATCACACGATTTTTTCCCCCAAGTTTCCCTCGTTCACATGATGAAGAATTGCTCTCTGAAGTGTCTGAAAGCTTACGACAAGTGATTTGCGATGTGTAATGAACTTTGGATAAGATATTGTAACGTTTCCCCCCTTCTGACACCAGTCACGTTCACGTCATCCCACTTCTGACACCAGTGTAACGTTTGGGCGTTACCACCAGGGTTCGTCGGTACGAAATGTAAGGGTACAGGGGAAAATATGGGGAAATGCGGTTTATCGAGACACGTGTTTACAGCATCAGATCTCCTAAGAGACTGTGTTAGTTGAAAAGTAGAGCACCCAGCACCTCTTTCGTGCGTTATGTAAAGGGTGTAAGGCTGCAGCAGCCTTCGTAACAATATAAATGATTCTTGAAGTATGGAGAATTTGTTTGATCACGCTGTACTGGTTTCCTCATTTTGTCCAGTGATCAAAATAGCAAGGAACCAGTCGTCTTGTCACTAAAATTCGTAAGCAACAAAAAGAAAAGTAAGCTTGAAAGCCTTAAAAAAAAGGATCAAAATTCGCCAATACAAGGAGATTTCATAGACTATCTTTAGGAAATACATAACTTTTTTCCCAGGGCGTGATCACTGATGATTAGAGTCTGCATGCGAAATTTTAGTCAAATAGGACAAGTGGTTCCAGGGTAATCGTGCAAAATGTGAAACTTTCTGCAGAATACAGTCACGGCTTCGAACTGTAATATCTCGATGGATTCTCAAGATTTTTCAGAGTCCAAGTGGTCAAAACCTCAATGAAACTGGTACCTTCTGACCATTCTTCCGAAGACTATGTGTGACACGATTCTCTCTGCACACTATTAGGAGTAGAATTTTCATCGACATTGAAGATGTCCATTTGATCAAGTAGTGCAGAGTGATTTCACATTCTTGTCACCGAAATCAATTTTGAACATTCGTAATTTCGAGTTTATTACTAAGGGCAGGAGTCATCTGTGAGGCTGAGAGTCAGTGTGGTCGAGAGTCGGTTGAGTAATTTCCTGACCGAAGTACGAGTGTAATTTTCGTCAGTTTAACGTAATTTAAAAAGTTTTTTTTCGGGTCGTAAAAATCCGGCTGGACCACATTTCCGTCGACTTTTCGCTCCGGTTTTGACTTCCCCGACGACGTAACTCCGGCAAGCACTCATCCCCTCGTGGTTCTCGTTGTAGAGAAAGCTTTATTATTATTTTTTTGTTGTCTCGCACCCTTATCGCACCGGGAAAACTCACCGAAGTTATTCCTTTATGTCGGTAGCACGCAATAATAATACAATTGAGGATTAAGATTGTGTCGTTGAATCACAAAAGTCACGGTGAGAATTCGCTGCGGAGATTTCCTCAGGTTTGTGAAGAGAAGAATAGGAGTGAGTTTTCGAAAAACGCCAGTCTTCTACTTTACTCACAATTAAATCACGGCTCGAGTCTCACCTGGCGACGGTCGCTTCAAGTTTGTCAACTTCAAACAAGTAAAGCTCGTTTCCTAAACGACTAAAAGCTCCCCACTTCTCGGTGTTCCACTCTAGAGACTATATTCAGCTGTCGCTTCAACTTTTCGATATTTTCATTCATTACGAGAGGAACCAAGAATTTTTCGGGTTCGTTCTTTGGACTCGTCAGCACGCGAAATAACGGAGGGCAGTAATGGGTCGTGAAACAGGCCACCGAAATCGAAACCGTGGAGCCCCGAGGGCGTATTGGGCGGCCAAATATCGACAATGAACAAGCTTGCTTTGACCACTGGCCGAAAGCCAGCTAATGATTGTTCTCTGGCCAATCGTACGCCAGGGCTTTCACGACGTTGAACCTTTTCAAGAAAGAAGAATGAAAAACTGCTTTTGAATACCTTGTAACGAGTTTCAGACATTGATGATGTACCTACATTCTTACGGACTCAAGTTTATTCACGAATAGAGACAAGTCACTTTTTAGTACTCTTCATGGTGGGAATAAAAATCATCTTTTTATGCGCCATAATTTTCCATATTTGGCAGAATTTCTTCCGAGACGTTCCCGCATCGAATTTTAATATAGACGCCCTGAGGGGCTAACACGGTGAGGTAGGCGAGAAGCGTTTGGAAAACGATTTAGAATTCGATAAATGGGTAGGATAGGTATACCCACCCTCGCCGATAACAAAGACGATGGATAAGAGCTAAGGTTAGGTATAGGGGGGGTAAAATGCGCTTTGACTACCAGAGTAGCCTCTCCCTGGGTTCCAGTATCGAGGATAACCTCTTTTATCGAATTTACGTTGAATTCGGAATTGATATTTCACCGGTATTGTATTCCATCGTGTGACCGGAAGTGAGCCTCGGGATGATTGGTACTTGTCCCCGATCAGGGAGTTCATTCGCTTCGATTGTCACACTGCCTCATCTGTTCCGATGGAACATTTTTTTTACCGTGAGTCGCTTCAGGAATTAGAAGAGTCAATCTTGACCACCATCGACCAGAGTCCAATCTCTTCCTTCTCGGAGTTATTATCTCGACGATATATGATATCGAGTCATTTGTTCATCGCACAATTTCATCCCTCGTTCAGGACGCGCCTTGGTACGCAGAGTAATTTTTATTTTCAGCCCAGGATATTCAGAAGGCTGGAAAAGCGAAAAGGACGACGTACCTTCTAATCGAAAAGTTGAGTTTATTATCAGAGCTGTTGTCCCGGAGGCAAGAACTCGCCCCGAGTCTTAAGCCTAATTAACGATAATCACTAGAAGCTCGGAGCTCGAGTGTAAAGATTAAGGGGCGGCGGGGTGACTGAAAACGCCCTTTGTTTCATCCTGTTCAAAAGAATCGGTAAGTGGCCTTACTCTCGGCTTCCACATTGCGCCCCCCGAACTCGAGATCGTCTTTGCTCTGGCTCCTCTCCAATTAAAGGGGTCAGGTGCTCAAACCAACTATACTCGGGGTGTGGTCAGCTCGTTACTTGACCCTGCCCTCTTGTTTCAGATTCTACCTTGTCGGAGCTTCTCCCAGACAATTTTCAGCCCTCCAAGACCTCATTATCGTCGCTCTACTTTACAATTAACGCACACGCCCTTGTCACAGGTACTTCGACTTCGATACGAGTCCGGTATTGCAGTTGCCAAATCTTTGGAGAATATTTTGAGTCGAGAATTTGAAAAATTGTTGAAGTTACAGAGCTTCTAGTGAATCGGTGATCTCTTGTTCGCTTCTTATCAATTAAGTAATCAAATAGTCGAATGACTAGTCCAGTGGGTGGTAAATTCCTCCAAGACACTTTGATGCATTTGAACAAAGCTGGAAGTACACAGAAAACTGGGGAGAAAAAATGAACAAAATGGTAGCACACATAAAAGAATGTCTCCAAATGTTGACTCATGTGTGACTCTCAAAGCTTCTTGAAAATCTCAAGGACGTTTTTATACGAGGTAAAAATTTCTCTTTATTCAACCGTCGCAGCCGCCTGCCTGGCCGCAAGAGATTTAATTGGTCCCGAGAATGGTCCCGGGCTTGACTATCTCAACCTTTCGAAAACCTCATCATCCGAACGCTAGACTCGAAGTCAAAAGAGTCCAGAGCTAATTATCGCGACTTCTAGTTCCTGAATGTTTGAGATTTCGGTCTGTTTCACCGGACGTTACCACCGGGATGAAAGAAAAACTCTTTTCACCCGACTACGACAAAATGACCGTATTTTTCCCCTGAAACGCGGGTCGAAAGTCATCGATTTCGGACCAGCGGGCAAAAAAGTGTGTCGCCGGGCAAAAAAGACTGTCGCCGGGCAAAAAAGTAAGTCACCGGGCAAAAAAGTAAATTTTCCAGAAACGACTACATTCGGCCTTTTGTTGCAAATAAAAACATTATTATATTCTAAACAAATCTTTATTATTTATGTTCTTTTTATAATGAAAGATTTGATACAAATTTTTTCGATAATCGCTGGATATTTCAACGCAACTTACGTCTCATTTTTCTATTTAGAGTTTTTTTTTTCATACAAAAATGATTTGATTTAGCAAATATCTAATTAGAAAAAAATAGCGATAATTGTTGCCATATTATGTTTAAGGTCGATAACATTGTCGTGTTATGTTGCGGAGAAAATTTTTTTTTTTTTCAATTGAATTCGAGATATGTTTTTAGTCGGGGGGGCTTCGCCCCCCCCCGAACCTCCCCCACGGGGGCTTCGCCCCTCGACCCGACCAGGGGCTCCGCCCCTGGACCCCCTGTCACGCACAGTGGTCTGCCAAAGTACGGTTTGTCTGAGATCTCTTATCTATTTTACCACGCTTGCCTCAGACCGAGTCATTTGAGCGCGCGTTCTGTTTTGTTTTTTTTTCGTATTTTTGGGTCATTTTGTCGTAGTCGGGTGAAAAGTAGTATATGCCACACGGGAGGAGCGGATTTTCACCTCGTGCTCGTGCTCGCACTGCAAACCTCGCACTCGGGCGAAAATCGCGCACTTTCCCCCCTAGTAGCATAATGTACTATTTACGACACTCGAAGTGATACGAAAAACGTAAGTTTTTCGTAAGCGGGTTCGTTGATCCGCCCCGAGGCGGAGCTTTTTGAAACCCTTTACGGAGAAATCCGTACCGTATATCGCATACATCACTTGCGAGACCCTAACAAACCAGCGTCACGCAAGGTCGTGTAATCGTTAAACCATGGATCGAAATTGAGCAGCGAATCGTCCGTGACGTTCGGGGTTCCGTTTTAACTGAAAATCTCATTGGCCCTGGTGATATTTCACCCCTGAAACCTCATTCTATCGTGTTCGTCGATCGTTATAATGCCAACGTCTCCCGACCCACCCCCAGTTCGTGGTACCGCGGAGGAAGACGTCGATCGCGTAATCGGCTCCACGGTGCCAAACTCAGAGGGAAGAAAGGACGAAGGACGTTCGGTTTATAAAGTGTATAAACTGAAAATACGAATTGATCTGACGCGAGGATAGCCCGGGGGGTCAGACGATCGACGATAAGGAACGGGGAGGGGGTATTTCGAAGGCATTCAAAAGCGTGGCTGGACGTAATACCCGAAGACTTAGTTCGGTCCAGCAAGCAAATTGTTGGGGTTATACGGGCCACGTGCAGGGGGGTGGAGGGGGTCGAGTCCAGGGTTCGACGAAATGACCGGGTGAACGTGATAGAGGTGATAAGGCACCATCCGATTCGGATCGTCCTCGGTTATATAAGGAAATAAGAATCCGAACCGCTGTACTTCGCTCTTCCTCTCCCCCCATTACGAGACTCAGTCACGAAATACGGTAAAAAGATTTTACGCCAAGGTATTGACGTCCTTTTGAACACCGCCGCCCTACCACCGCATCGCCGGTTTCAATACCTCCTTGGCCTCGTCTGGTGGAATTTTGTGTCACGGGAGATTCGCCAAGGGGAGAAAGAGGGACCTGAATCTTAATTAAGGGCGCATAAGAGTTCTGTAAACCCTTAACTTCTGAGGGAGTGACGTGGGTGTTGAGCAGCTGCTAGTCGTTTTTTGGGGTTGGTATTTTTTGGAGGGAAATTATTATCGTACTTTCGGAAGATTCGTCAGGAATATTTGTTTCGGAAGGGAAGGACGCGAGATCTCAACGTTATTGCGCACGTTCCTGATCGTTAATCATCGAACCAGCAACCCCTAAACTTTGCAAACTCTAGTTGGGATAGTTTGTTCGCAAGACACTTTTTGCGATACAATTTTCCCGAGACGCTTCGCACTAGACAAGTTGAGGCGGAATTTTTGAATGATAAAAATTTCTCATATTGGTCTGCTACGCACTTTTCAGAATTTCTGCTCTCGGCTGTCTAAGATGTATGAGAAGCAGCGAACTGGCCCATTTTTGAACGTTTTTTCTCGTTTCAAAAGAAAACAATAAAGCTTCGATGTCGCTGTTCTTAAAAAAAATGAGTGAATATATGAAAGTGAAAAACGGATGCGTTTCATAAAAGTGGCTTTTTAGATAATTTCCATTGCAATTCCAATTGAAAAGAATCGATCTGACGGGCAACATATGTGCTGCAGGATCGATTTCACCTTTGAGCTTTTTTTTTACTGCGGTTCACGTCGCAGGTGCAAATTGAAAGCGGTACAATCGACCGTAATCATTACATGCTAACCAGTCATTATGCAAGTATAACGTAATAAAACCTATACAATACACAATAGGTGTATGCCAGAATGAGAACGGGAATCAAAACGACACTCAAAATGAAAAGGCAGGCTTGATAGATGAAGAGGAAATTAATAAAAGCTGATGAAGGAATGGAGGAAGAATTCACTACATGAGAAATTGAATCGTTAATAAATGGATATAACTCAAAGCCCGTTTATATTCTTCCTGAGAGACAAAGTTTTCAAATTCTTTTTTTTTTCAATCTGTGGGATGGCAGCGTGGATCCTGTTATTATAATTTTCATAATCAAGAAGTCGTTTTCTGCAAGCTCTCCAAAGACCGGGTTTAATGAAATTATTAAACTATCATTAATCACCTTCATCGTTAGAAGTGGGTAATTCAATCAGTTGAATATTTGAAATGAGCTTAAAAGCTGCGATTCTAACATTTGGTCTGTCATCGTCGGCTGATATTTTAATCCGAACCTTTAAACAATCGGAGACAAAAATTTGAGGTGATTGGAAATCAAAGAAGGGGGAAAACGGCATTGGGATTATCAAATGTCGCGTAGTACCTAATTCGAGGGCAATAATTCACGATCTCGGAGGAACGTCGACGAAGAATTCACGAGGGACCGTTAATTTGACGATTTGAATAGGAAGCGTTATTTTATAGCCGTTTGTCCGCCTTCCATAAATTGGTTCGTACGAGAATGCATTTACCTATCCCATCTAGCCGACCTAATCCTGGCCTCCTCCCAGCTCCGTGTCCAACTTCTCTATCTTCATCTACGTAGTCGGTGAAACTTTCGATGCAAAACGATTTTTACAGATGGTAGGAGGCGAGGTGAACTTGGCAAAAGTCTGACTTTTTCTTCAGTGCTACGTGTACTCGAGACAGAAAAGAAACAAACAATGGTTTCAAGTACTTTTTTTGTTAACATGAATGCTTCAACTGACAGCTGACTACGAACAATCGAGACAAGCATTCACTTCACATAGGAAGCACTGACATTCGAACCTTCGTATCTCCTGAACGATTAACTCTGAGAGAAAAATTGATAGAACTTCGTTTGTAGGAAATTTGGCGAGCTTGAAAAAAGCTCCTCATCATCTTTCACCTAGGAGTAACCGGGCGCGAGATATTGGCAGAAATCAAATCCCTCACGCGCGTCAACTCATTTAAAGAGTGTACTCTCCGAAATGATGATGTAATGGAACATTGGATGATGATTGAATCCACTTACTCGAGAACTACGATAACTTACCTAAAACTTGAAAAAAAAAGAAGATATCAATTTTTCAATTCAAATTCCGAATTCATTAAAACGTATCTGTTATGACTCTGATAATGGATTGATGGAATTCGAAGCCCCCCCCTTCCCCAAACTTTCGGAATTTTATACTACAGAAATAATTCCAATAAATTCTACTATAATTCTGGAAATCACTTTCTTCTCCCATTTTATAACCCATCAAAGTCAGACTCCAGTGTTCTCCGCGGCTCTGAATTATATTCCGTTAATCAACAATTTGAAAAAACGAAAAGGGTTTGATTCTGGGCAAACGGAATAAGCCTGATCGTCAGAGGGCGGATTCTTTGGGGTTTGATGTCGATAATAATGAACCTCGTATAAATTGGATCTGTGACAGATTAATCGCGTTCGGTAATTCAGAAAAACAAAATGGCGAAGGGTATGCAATTAAAAATTCTCACCTTGCGCTGGTGCGTAGATATTCAAATAGAGACAGTCCTCGCTCTGATTTTGTAGGTAGGGTAAAAGCCGCCTCAAGTACTCCGAACGACCACGAGGTATTTTTTCACTCAGTTCCGGCAGCTTTTGAGGACAGACAGGTCCGAATTTGTCGGCAACTTTGACACCGTGCCAAAGGGCACCGCTGACCGGTGGCATGAAACGAAGGGAACCAACCGGTGGCGAGGCGTACGGAACACCCCTGAACACCTCGACGCTCTCGAGATAACGTTCCAAGGTCACTATCACCCCGGAAAGCTCGCCGTACTTTGTCCTCACAATCCTAGAACTCAACTCGGCACTGGACATGAACAGTAAAGTAAAAAGCACCCCGAACACCGGCCGAAACCTTCTCATTAACACGTTCATCTTCGACATCGATCTGCGACTAACTCATGCTAGAGCTTTTCTATTGTCTCGTTTTTCTTTTGTTTTTTGCCAAATTTATGCAGTCTAGTCGGTGTTCTTCAAGATACACGGGGGTAGTTTGTCGCCGAAAGTTGCTCCGTCGGGTACATTATCGCAAGTCGGGTGTTTTGGAAGGCAAATAGCCAAAGTTTAGTCGGTAGAGTTTCCTTGGCGAAATCCCAGATAGGGGTTTTTAAGCGCCAATTACGTTGACTCACCAGGGTTGCATCACTGATTTTGTCTTCTTTCTTTTGTGGTTTTTTTTTTTAAATAAAAAATCTTCTCTTCTTCGGTCACAGAAATGCGATCTCGTTTTTTATCGCGTGCTTAAAATTACTGTAAACGTAAAAAGCCGAGGCTTTTAGTATCTTGAAGAAAAGTCCGACCTCGGGGTACTTGCTGAGCTTTTTCATTTTTCAATATATTCAAAACCTCGACGATTATCGGATTTCATGATCTCGTTTTATTCTCACAGAGCTTTCGATCGAGTCATTCAAAGTTCCGCAGTCACGATTTCGTCAATCTCACTTCCATGCGTTCACTACAGTCGACTTTGAGGAGGAATTTGGACCCCATCAGGGTCACGGGACAAAAAAGGGAGAAAATTTTCATCCCCTGTAATATTTTAAGGACGGAGATAAAAAAAAATTATCCCACGGTAAGAAAAGAAGAAGAAAAAAAAAACACAAAAGAGGCGGGATTTAAAGACACTGGGTAAAAGATCGACGTTCACTGTAAACAAATTTCATCGTTGTTAATCCTTCACATTGCACATTTGTTATATTATCTGATAGCACTTGAAAAAAATTGGCGATTGAACACACATGAAAAGCGTGGCTCTGAGTAACACAGTTATGACGGTCACGTGACCGACGTCGTTCTCATCTCGCGGAAAGTAGAGCAGATGATTCAAAGCTCGTTATCATTGGGTTGAAATTTCATTTTTTTCTCGATCGAAATTCAATCATTTCACTCATTATTTGTGAAAAAAAAAGAAACGAACTTTTTGACCAAGTTCGAAGTAACGCACTTGATAAGCTTTTTGGAAAATATTGATAAAAAATTTTAAAGACACAAACCGTGACACTGATTTAGAAAATTATTTGAACTTAGTTTATTTTTTTAAACATTTTCTCACAATAACTCGACAAGTGCATCCAATATTCGATACGAAATCGCGAGAGTCCGAGCTTTCGGAGCCCTGGACCGCTACGGGTTCGACGTTGCTGTTGATTCGACCCCCGACAAACTGGCGTCAGGCGAAAGCTCCGCCACAAGCTGCGCCGGCGCCACTAAAGCCCCGCCGAAGGGTGGAAGTTGAGAACGGTCGATACGTCAGAGGCGGGGGGTGAGACGGGGGCTAAAATTACAGGGTAGAACTTGGTTCGAGTCTGGGATTGGAAACGCGAATCGTAGACGTCGATTTCGGGCCCCGATCACCCCCCCCGCCCCTCAAACATCGAAACAGGAGGAAAAAACTTTTACATAATCGTACATAATTACATATGTTTATACATCAGATTTTATATAATTTTATCGAGGGGGGAATCATTCGAGATCTGACTAGCATAATGATTTTTTTTTCGAATTTAGTTTAATCATCCCCAATATTGATCATCAATCCCATGTATTGATTCTTCCTTTTTCAATAATTCCTATTCACTTTCATTTCAATTATCGTCAACAATTGTCTGGAATTCAAGTTGATATTAAAAAACTGTCGATCCGTTTGATCATATTTTCTGTTGACATGAACATTCCAAAATGAATTTTCAAAAGGTGCAATGAATTCAATTTGGATTATTTCTCATTGTTTCAATTTTCCATTTTTTCCTGGTAATCGGATGTGACTATTTTCCCCAAAATTCTGAGAGATCCGTCAATTCCTGAAGTCGATTCGTCCCAGTAGAAGCAAATCGGAGTGAAATTAAGTAGAAATTTTTTCCTACCGCAAGGCGTAGGACGACGGGGAGGGATGAGAGAATAGGAAAAGTTTTCATCCCCTTTTATCGGAAATAAACGCTCTTACCAATCAGATATCTTCAATTGAGCCAGGGTTCGCAGAACCGGTGCTTTTTACGAGATATAGTTTCAGTGATACGGGTAATACAGTCGAACCGTACAACTTTCACAGTTGTTTTCTTCTTTGCTAGACAATATTTCAACCCTCCACAAAGGGAAGCGGTACAACGGGACTCACCAAATTCTCCATACTCCAATAGTACATTGTGTATTAAGGGCGGAAAGGAGGCGATTTCACGAGTGCGAAGGTAGCCGCCCGAGGAAACTCGCCTTTCGCCCGTGGTGCACACGATACTTTTCGTCCGCTCCCCTTGAAACCACGCCTTTGCATACTTTCCGCCCGCTCGAAGCGGGCTGTAATGGAAATTTGCGCCCGCTCGCCAAGCGGTCGCAATAACTCAGATTCCAGCCGCTTCGCATGTATGAAAAGACGCGTTTTCAAGGGGGGTAGGACGAAATAGTATATTGTGTGATAAGTGCGGAAAGAAGGCGATATCCGATGAGTGTGAAGTTTGCAACACGAGCGAAGGCGAGCAGCCAGCATTCATACGAGTCTAGTGTCGTTCACTCACGAGCCGCAGGCGAGTGCGGGATGACACGAGACGAGTGTGAATGCTGTGCGAGCCGAGCGAGTGATTCAAACTTCACACGAGGCAGATGTCGCCTATCCGCACTTATCGCACGCCATATTTTTTATAACTCCTGCGGGAAAGCTTGATTTGAGATGCAGACGAATAATATCTGACAGCTGAGCAAATGGCCGACCATAACCAACCCGAAGTTAGGCAATAATCTAGGTTGACACATCGCTGCCGCCTGGGGGCGCCACTTCGCGGACGCTTGGACGTCGCCACCGACCGATGGCGTTACTGAACGACTGACTTATTTCAAAGTGCGCGTGCGTGAAAGTAAAGAAACGTAGATTGCTTGAAGTGCGTATGCCTGTTAGTGAAATATTGACGATAATGCAGGATGTGCGCATGCCTGTTAGTGAAATAATGACGATAATGCACGATGTGCGCCTGCGCGATAGTGAAGAAATATTACCTTTTTTCACTCATCTGAAAAGGGGCCCTTTCCAAACCAGACACAGGCATCGAAAATCAAGCTTTCCACGCAGGTGTTATAAAAAAATCATTACCTACACATCGAAAAATTGACTTTTTCAAAAATCACTCCCCGTGAGGTTTCAGGCACACGGGTTATCCGACTGTGTTTCTCGACGTCTCCTTTTCTTCAGGAAGCAATTCTTCATCGTTTGAACGAGGGAAATTGGGGGAAAAAAATATTGGACCAAGTTATCGGCAAAAGAGTGACTAGATTGTCGCTAAATTTCGGTAACTGACCATCACTTATCACACGATTTTTTTCCCAACTTTCCCTCATTCACACGATGAAGAATTTCACTCCGAAGGAAATGAGTGTTATGAACTTTGGATAAAATACATATCTGTGGAGACGGATCGATAACTGGATCATGTATTTCAGAAAATGTCGGACTGTTCATCAATTGGAACACATTCATTATTCGGACCGTTCGCCTTACATTGTCTGGGATCCTGAGACACTGTGATTTATGGAGGAGGAAAAAGGAGTGACGAGGACTCTGGGTATATCGAAAAGGTTCAGGTGTGAAGTGAAAAGTGAGATGTATAATATCCCCGGATAAAATGTCCTCGTAAAGATACCCGGGAACTCTATGGTACAGAAATTTAGAGCAGCTGGCTCCCTTGCTCTCCGAGCCCTCTCCATTCTTACTCCGAGGCCTCACCCCTCACCCATCTGACTCGGTGTGTTTAACCACCTGCCACATCACCTCCGCTTCTACCTTAAACATGAGAGGTCGTTAACTCTTTGCCTCAATTTATGTGTGCTCCAAAAGACGTTCGTTCAGGCTGGTGGTCGACCGAAAATGGTAGATCGTGCGGCGAGTGCGGAAATTAGGCGACATCCGAGGGCGCGTGCGACAAACTCCACAAGAGGCAGATTTGTATCGATGAATAAATTAAACGGTAATTTAGTGAATTTGGGGATTCCAAAATCTAAAGGCAACGGGTCAAATTTGAGGCGGATGCGAGAAAAATATCAATAAAAATGTATTGAAGGTGTCAGTAGCTAGTAAAATATTGAGAAACAATCTAGGAAATGACTGAAATAATGAGAAATAAATGGAATCTTATGAAATAACTAATAAAATAATTGACATAATGATAAATGACACAGGAAATAAATGAAATAATCAGAAATAGCCTAGGAAGTAAATGAGATGATTAGAAAATGATTAATTGTGAATGACTAATTGTTAACGAGTTTTTTTGGAATATTAGAATGTGACGTTTTCAATAATTTTGGTAAAAAATAGTCATTCTGTCAAGTTGTTTTTGTCTCTTAAAAAAAATTATACCCATCAATTGATCCTGTCCTTTTTTTTCAAATTTTTCTGAACACTTTCTGTGGAATTGAAGCAACGACCGATGATCCTCGTTAAAATTCTTCGTTGTAGTTTCTTCCTTCCAGATTTTCTTCTACGTTGTCGATAGCATCTTAGCTTAGATCTTTGATAATAGTTTCAGATTGTAGTTCACTCTTCATTGTAATTCATCCAATGGATTCAATTCAGAGCTGATCCGACGAGTTTTCTCTCGTTATCGAAATTTTTAATTTGCTGAGTTTACTCTCTAAATTTATAATCCGACGGAGGCGTATAGTTGAAGAAAACTTTTATACTACAAGATACAAGGTTCGAAGATTCTTCGAAAAAATATCTACGGATAAATGCATGAGATCTTTTAATTTCATACAATTTCATTCCAGGCATCAGCTTCAATATAACAGGAATGGAATTGAAATGACTAGACCCACTACAAAAATGACGAATGTTGGCAAAAACAATGCGAATAATTTTTCTCGGCGGTTTTATTTTTTGTCCAATTCACGGCAGGAGGAGAGTCGTATCGTCTCAAACAAACGTCTGTCTGTTTTTGACAAATCAAATCGAATTCCGACATTTTTTAACAAATTTGAGGGTTTTTAGCCTTGAGACAATGAATTCATGCTTGTTATACACAGATGGAGCCATGGAGTGATGGAGTTATTCTCAAGTGCGCATGCGCGAAAAAAACACCCAGAACGAAAAAATGATCATCACAGCAATAGGCGTATGACCGAGGGTCGAACCACTACAGAAAATTGGCGTAGGGTAGACCGGGGTCAGTTTTGACAGTTTGCGGTTTTGCCTTTACTAAGCTCAAACTACATCGATCACATAAATGTTTCAAATACCATAGAAAAGAGCTTCCAATTACTGACAAAGTGACGCTAAGTAGGACTTTCTAGCATCAATAGAAAAAAAGTACAAGCCCAACAAAAAAAAAAAAAAATGGAAAAATGTCACAACTGACCCCGGGTCCGGGGCAGTTGTGACAGTGAATGGGGTCAGTTGTAACACAAGGTTTTCACACAAAATCCAATTAATAATCACGATTGCGACATCCATTGAGGTCATTCTAATTCGGGACCACTTTTTGAACCGAGACATGTCGTTCGAAAATGGTGTGGAGGGATATTTTACAGCTGTTTTCCGTTTATGACCCCGGCATTAGCTTTTTCATAGGTTAAACAGTTACCACGGACTCGTTATATTTTTTTCTACTCTTTCGAAGCATTCTAACATGGAGGGACTAAAACAAACATTTTCGTATCAAGTAAGCTGGAATGTTACAGTATTATCCAATATCAAAATGTTACAACTGATCCCTGTCACGACTGACCCCAAACGGTTTTCTTAACTTCTATGTGAAAATTTAGTTCATTTTCTCAATCCAAAGACTTGGAAAACCGTCAGAGCTGATCCAGAAATGTTCAAGGAAACGTATGGATGAAGAATATTCGATATATATACCATAGAAATCTAGATATCACTGTTCGGCTGAAATCGTAAAAACTAACTTTGGCCCAAAAATAACAATACACCCCTCGCAATGGGGGCATGTAGATAAGCATTTCCGGACTGACTACATGCAAGACATACTGTAGGGACATAAACATACTTACTTTACTTTGAGAGATATTTGCGATGTAACAATTGACCCCTGTCACAACTGACCCCCGTCCACCCTACGCCAGACTTCGAGACTTCAAGGACTTCACAGACTTTATGGCACTTCACGAGACTTCAAAAGACTCCAAGGCACTTGAAGGGCGCTCAGGAACTTCAAGGGGATTCACAGGACTTCAAGAGACTTCGAGGAACTCCAAGGGACTTCAGGGACTTCGATGGACTTCAAGAGACTTAGGGGGACTTCAATGGACTTCGCGGTAGGCCCCAAAAATACACTTTTCCAGCAGTTTTTTTGTCTAGCCAATTAACGATAACAAATGAATGAAAATTCGATGTGGGAGTTTTTTGGTCAGTAACGGAGCTGTTGGTGGTGACGGTAACGCAACTCGAACAACTGCCAATCCGTCTATATCCGGCCAGTGCAGACCACGGATTCAGAATTTGAACAGTAGCGATACAAATCACGAAATAAAAGTTAATTGGGAATGAAGAATGGTGTTTCCCGTTCGAACAAAGGATTTCATTGTCACCAAACGACGGGGCATAAAACTAAATTTTCGTTTCACACGATCGTGGATATACGTGTCCATTTCCCTGCTTCGATGGGCAAGTCAGTATACTGATACGCGTCACTCACCACCCCAAAATCGTTACGATTCTCTATCGCCACCGGAAACGCTGAAATTTACACGGTTTCCGACCGCGGAACCGCAGGTAACAAAAATCAAAATTCATGGGCACCAATATCGTTCTACAAAATTTCTATTCAACATCACCACGTGATCAACTCATGGCTATTATCAACGTTCTGATTTGCAAAAACGAAACGATTCGTGGAGTAGACTGGGGTCAGTTGTGATAAGGTTCAGTTGTTACATCGCAAATATCTCTCAAAGTAAAGTAAGTATGTTTATGTCCCTACAGTATGTCTTGCATGTAGTCAGTCCGGAAATGCTTATCCACATGCCAGCTTCCACCGCGTGAAATAGACGCATTGCGAGGGGTGTATTGTTATTTTTGGGCCCAAAGTTAGTTTTTCCGATTTCAGTTGAACAGTGATAGCTAGATTTCTATGATATATACATTGAATATTCTTCATCCATACGTTTCCTTGAACATTTCTGGATCAGCTCTGACGGTTTTCCAAGTCTTTGGATTGAGAAAATGAACTAAATTTTCACATAGAAGTTAAGTATACCGTTTGGGGTCAGTTGTGACATGGATCAGTTGTAACATTTTGATATGGGATAATTCTGTAACATTTCAGCTTACTTGATACGAAAATGTTTGTTTTAGTCCCTCCATGTTAGAATGCCTCGAAAGAGTAGACAAAAATATAACGAGTCCGTATGGTAACTGTTTAACCTATGAAAAAGCTAATACCGAAGTCATAAACGGAAAAAAGCTGGAAAATATCCCTCCACACCATTTTCGAACGACATGTCTCCGTTCAAAAAGTGGTCCCAAATCAAAATGACCTCAATGGATGTCGCAATCGTGATTATTAATTGGATTTTGTGTGAAAACCTTGTGTTACAACTGACCCCATTCACTGTCACAACTGCTCCGGACCCGGGGTCAGTTGTGACATTTTTCCATTTTTTTTCTTCGTCGGGCTTGTACTTTTTTTCTATTGATGCTAGAAAGTCCTACTCAGCGTCATTTTGTCAGCAATTGAATGGTTTTTTCTATGGTGTTCGAAACATTTACGTGATCGTTGTAGTTTGAGCTTAGTAAAGACAAAACCGCAGACTGTCAAAACTGACCCCGGTCTACATCTTTTTTTACCGGTGTGAAGTAGGAAGGAAATCATGAGGTAGGATCGAGGACTTTTCCTCCTCCGCTAATTATGATGTATAGGCGACCCTGAGGTCAACGGTAGACGGTTGGAAAATCGTCGAAACAAATTTATCTTCGTTAAACGACTGGAAACTGGGCGCTCTTTAAATAAAAAAAAAAAAAAAAAATAGGGACAAGCGAAGAATTTATCGTTTTCGAACTATGAGGTGAGGCTTCCAACCCTTCACTGAATTTGAATTATTGTTAATGCGATATAACGGATATAAATGATGAGTAATCTGGTATCAGAGACGGGGGATTATCCGCCTCATAGTCGCAGTGCAGAAAATAGTTGGAATCTCTTTGAAAATCCCAGTGCATTTCTCTACGGGTCAGAAGTAATTACACGACTTCCTCCTTCACCTTATGTACTTCTTCTACCCTGCAGATCCGTTAGGAAATTCTAAACTTTACTTTACACAAGTTATTCTTACAAATGATCGGCATTCATCTCTACCAACGGACTCTGCTCAGTTTAATGCCCGGCAATTTGACAAAATGAGATACACACGCTTATAATTACACCCCAACACATATTGGAATTCGGTATTGCTGTCGTTGATTGCTGTCAGAGGAATTCAACCATTTAACGATACTCCATCAATATGAGGGAGAATCAGTTGCGGATTGAATTGGAGCCTCTTTCAGGATCGTTCCTGTAATTTCGTCCAGTTCTTTTTTGTCCCTTTCATTTTTTACACGAGTGAAACTCTCTGAATTGAGTTATTGATTTTTCGAGTATAAATATTCGTCAGTCTAAGCACGTAGTCGGCACGTCACACTCCACCGAGTTTCTTCCGTCTTGATTCTTTTTTCTTTCTGTTTCGTCCGCTTCTTTGTTTCTTTTCGAGGGCCAAAAACCCGTTCGAATTCATATGCCTTAAAAAAAAAAAAAAAACTCTGGGTTACAGAAAGAAAAGTTTCTTTTTCATAAACATTTTTTCAATAGATTCTGTATTTCGTTCAAGTTGTGCTTTTTGGCCACGTCACGTCCTAAATAATCAATTTGGACAATCTTGTTTTGAAATTAAGGAATTTGGAAATATGTTTTCGCATTCATAAGCGAATGAATTGATTTGCATATTTTATCAATCGATCTTGTCTGAGTTTGTAATCGATATTGAAAGAAGAAAAAAAAAAAAGAAAAGAAAACTGTTTTTTTTTCGATCATGTGTAGACAGAAAAAATTGTGAGAAGTCTTCAAAAGCTTCCAATAATTCCCATGATTCCAGATCATTTTGAAGATTCATTTTCTGTCACTCATACATTTTTTTTGCACTGATCCCTCGTTAACGAAAGTCTCAAGGACTGCAAGGACTGCAAGCACTTTAGGGACTTCAGAGATTTCAAGGAACTACAGGGACTTCGAGGGACTCCAAGGACTTCAGGAACTTCAGAGATTTTGAGGAACCACAGGGACTTCGAGGGACTCCAAGGAACTTGAAGGACTTCACAGGACTTCAAGAAAGTTCAATGACTTTAAGGGACTTCAGGAATTTCAGGGACTTCGATGGACTTCAAGAGACTTCAGGAACTGCAGGAGCTTCAGAAACTTCAGAAACTTCGATGGACTTCAAGAGACTTCAGGAACCTCAGAAGCCTCAGGGACTTCAAGAGACTTCAGGAACCTCAGGAGCCTCAGGAACTTCGATGGACTTCAAGAGACTGCAGGGACTTCAATGGACTTCCCACACTCTTGAAGACTGTACTCCTCGGGCGAATGAAGATGTTTGTCTGAGAATAATTCCAGAGATACTAAAGAAAACTTGAACCCACGAGCCAAGGACCTGCAGGCGGTGCTCTCATTCTCTTAGCCAGCACAACATTAATGCAGAGAAAATAAGATTCATGAAAACTGAAGAATAATTGGGTTCTCTAAATCAAAGGAAATTGAATAATCAGTTGCACTACAACAGGATCAGAGAGAGGAATAAAGTCAGCATAGACAATAATTTGCGTAAGCCCAAGAGATTTTCAAATACTTTGAAAGATTTCAAAGATTTCAGAAGATTCGTGAAATGGTACGTACTAGATTCAATAATTAAATAAGGGTCGATTCGGATTGAGTTAGTGTCAAAAGGGCATGAGTGACTTTTTTAATTTTGCCAATTGGAAATCCAAAAATAGTACTTTTCATCTGCCAATTTTCATTCATATCCTTTTCGCACTGACTCTCTCAAATATACAATACAAAAAGGAAAATCGAATAAAATCAAAGTCGTGGTTCTGTGATTGACTGAGGGTACGATTGAGCTCGGAGGGATGTGGATGCGAATAAGCTGAGCAGTATCGCTCCTGAGAAGGGTAAAGTTGGATAAATTGAATGAATGGAATAAATGGAAACAGCCACAACCTAGCAATCTACGCATCGCATCCCAACCCCATGCCGTACCCAGGAGGGCATCCCGCTCGCATATCTTACCGCTCGAGATGGATGAATCTAATTGGAGCTTCCGACTTTCATGA
This sequence comes from Euura saliciscinereae, assembly GCA_018420115.1. NCBI lineage: Eukaryota > Metazoa > Arthropoda > Insecta > Hymenoptera > Tenthredinidae > Euura > Euura saliciscinereae. The sequence goes on along the minus strand of JAFFZH010015823.1, from coordinate 44,279 downwards.
CGTTCCTCTGCCTCTTGGCCTAAAGGTTTCGAACTGCTTCTTTTCATCCCTTTCGATCCCTTGTAACAGACAAATCAGGCGACTATCGTCTCGACTGAACGAGGGCCATTCGAAAACGTCACATGGACGCCTGTCTATAGACATACTCGGAGAATATGACGCTGCCCCAGTTATTGCACAAGCCCTGCGAACGAAAGTTCAGTTTCCTATTTTCATTTTCATTGGAATATAAATTCAGCTTAAAAAATCTGCACTGTCATCTTCAACTGGGACAATGCAAGGAAATGCTCTGTTTTCTTGTTCTCTCTGACTCAAAGAGAGACTTGATTATTTTTACTGTTATTATTTGTAGGTAAACATCGCGGCTTTGACGTACTTGTAAACGTTTCCATATTTTCAAGTACTCGTTGATGCCTTGAGGACTGTTTGGTTGATACTGTTCCTGTATTGTTTTCTGAAACCTGCCCCCTTTTCAAAGAGGCTTTCATGGGGGTTAGAGGGTCCATGATTCGTGAGGGATACTGCGAAGCCACTTCCCCAGTAAGGGTGATTTGAAACCATGCTCGCGTGCTCCTTACAAGGACCCTTGCCATTCCCACGATTCTTGCAATTTTGTCTACTCTTGAAGAACACCACGAGAGAAGACCTGGACTACATGATATTCGTTGTGAATTATGATGAGTTAGATTATGAGTAGGTCTCACGAGCTCTTGATTGTGTTCGAACCCTAAGACCCGAAATTTAATTTTTCCACCCATATCCCGGAAAATTCTTACCATGGGTTGAAACATGCAATTTTCTACGTTTTTTCGTAACGAAGAGAATGGTATGTGACATGTTGAAGTGAAATTTAATATAGGGTACATTGTTGAAAGAGTGATTTAAAGGGCAGAAATATGTCCGAGAAATTGAAAAACGACGGGATTAAAAAGGACCGTGGGTCACATTTGTTACTCACAATCAGTGTGGGGTTCTAGAGTTGATGAAAAAAGATTTCAAAAACGTCCCGGTTATGTTTTCATGAATTCGGAACCACATTGATGCTACGGAAAATGAAAGAAAAAAAACGTTGGTTGGCCAATTACCCTGGTAGCGATGTTTTCAGCCATAGAATATGAGAATTATGTGCGGAAAGCCTTCCTACAGTGCCAATATAGATACGGTATGCATAATTTGTGCTACGTGATAGCAGACTCGTGCAATATTCTAAACTATGCAGACCTCCATTCAAAAGTGGGAATAGCGGTACCATTGGGTCAGATCTTCAATCAGCCTGCAGGCAGACTTAGCTCATCTTGGTTCTGTGGTAAATTTTGATTGTGATACGACTGACGTAGAATTTAATCTATTCGGTATTGAATATTGAAATTTCGTGAGGTATGAACGAACATTAGACCAAAAATTACAATATTTCTGTAATTGTTCCGCCACTGAAAACAATTTTTCGTGACCATTTTAACACAGCATTCGGATTCCCATCAGCAGTGTCTTCCCATATCTATGAACATTTTCCATCGTATTGTGGAAAAAAATCGATGCGGAGGTTGGAGCAAAACGCGTATCACAATTGTATCCAATTTCATAAACAGTTTGAATGTAGAGATCAGTGATTTTCAATTTTATAGTTTTTTGCACTGACTCGGCCCACAAATACAAAAATCAGATCTATATAACACATGTGGTTTGTATTTTTGAAATCTCCTAGTGTCCTCGAAACTTTCTATTCATGCACATGGAGATTAAACAATTACAGAGATTCGATTCGATAGAGAAAACTTTCTTCACATCATATAGTTTAAAATGATTCGCGTCGCCACATCACCGAACATTGTTAATCCCTCAATTTTCTTTTGTTTTCTCAAAACAAACATTTTTTTCAGAAAATTAAGACAAAATCGTGGGAGAAAAAAATAATTGTGGCATCGGCTTCATCGTTGTGAGGGAATCTTTGACACAGGAATACGACGTGATTATGGGCAATCGATAGCAAGACGTGTCGATCCATCACTGACAATACATAGGGAGAGTTGGGGATGAAACGCGGACAGAAATTCCCTGATGGACGGGTAGGTATAAGTCTAGACTAGACTGAGAGCTCGAACTAGACCCTTGCAGCTGCATCAAGGGGATAAAATTCCTTGAATTTGATTCGGTGGGTTCATTTGTATCTGGAAAAATGGCTCCATTACTATGAAAGACATCAAGAGAGCGTCCACTGTAAGGGAATCCCATCTGTTACCCGACTGGGGCCAAATCGGAGCTTATTAAGGCATCCGAGCTAACTTTTTCCAGGTCTTCCTAACTCAGGTGCCAGACTTGGGGCCAAGTCATGGCTTTTCTAGGCGTCCAAGTCAATTTTTTCCAGATTTTTCTAACCTGTGACAAACTTGGGCCAAGTCGTGGCTTTTCTAGGCGCCCAAGTTAACTTTATCCAGGTTTTCCTAACTCAAGTGCCAGACTTGGGCCAAGTCGTGGCTTTCCTAGGCGTCCAGGTCAATTTTTCCCAGGTTTTCCAAACCTGTACCAGACTCGGGCCAAGTCGTGGCTTTCCTAGGCGTCCAAGTTAACTTTGTCCAGGTTTTCCTAACTCAGGTGCCAATCTTGGGCCAAGTCGTGGCTTTTCTAGGCGTCCAAGTTAACTTTTTCCAGGTTTTCCTAACTCGGGTGCCAGACTTGAGGCCAAGTCGTGGCTTTTCTAGGCGTCCAAGTAAATTTTCTCTAGGTTTTCCAAACCTGTGCCAGACTTGGGGCTGATTGAGTTGTGAGGAAAAATGAATAATTATAACATCGCTGCATTCAAGGTTAGGTTATTTTTTAAAAGAAATCTGCAGAAGCTTTGAGGGACGATTTTGACGGCCTAAATTGGTGGAACGGATTACAAGAATCTGGAATAATCTAAGCCCTGAGGAACATCTTGAAATTGAAAAAGGAAAATTGCAAAAGGGAACGAGCAAATCGGGTAACTCCAAAAAAAAAAATCCGGTTATATCGAAGAATTCTGAAAACTTCCAAGAATTTCCTCAATCGACCAATTCTCAGTTTATTATTCACAAACAATTTCTCCTAATAGACGAGAGTTCAGGAAATTTCTCAGACTTTTTCAAACTTTCCAAAAATCGGTTGGACAATCTCGAAAGATTCTCCTAGATGAGAGAGAAGTTTGAGTGAAATTCTAAAGTTTTTTTTTTAATATTTCCAGATACTTTATTTCCAGATAGCTTTCTGCGGACTCATCTCAAAGAAATGGCGACTGAGGATCTCAAAGTATTCCAGAGAAGTCTGATGATTCTGAAGACTGAGAATTTCTCGGATGTGGCCAGAAATTGGGCTTCCTCGATCAAGCAGGGTGAAATTTTCCGAGCCATGGCAACTTGATGGGGTAAATATTTTTTCATAAAAACCTACATGTTTTTTTTGCAAATTACAGCAAAGTCTAAATATTCCTAAAAAAAAATGCTCAAAAAACTCGTGAAAATGATTTTTAGCAAGGAAAGCTTTGATCCCTATTTTCAGTGATTGATCGATTGATGTGTCACTCGCAACTTGTTAACGACCTGCATTCCTTCCCGTCGATTGGTCGAGTGATTGAACCGTTAAGGTAAATTATGCCGATGTAACCTGCACAGGGATGAAATTTGAGGTGAAAGTCTCCACCCTGATTCGCTGGGCGCGAGCTTTCTTGACTGCAGGTATCCTATTAAGTCCGTCGCTCGCGAAATTTCTCCGGTGAAGTTTTAATCGAATTGAAACTTTAAGCCTGTTTAACATCGTACTTACCTGCCTAAGTACTCAGCTTTCTCTTTCCTAACCCGACTCTTGTCAGCGACGCGATTTTCCCGCAGAGACTGAGAAATTAAAATCCATAGCTACAGGTATATCACAAAGCCGAAAAGTTCACCTTCGTCACGATTACCTATTCGCATAGGGAAATATTCGCTTCAAAATATTTCTTATACATATATACTATATGTATTCGAAGCTCGAGACTTTACAAAACTTTTTTCCACTCAAGAAAAAAGAAGGGAATAAAAGTTTCATCCGCATCATGGGTACACTTCGTCAACAACCACCGATGCGATATTATTCCTTTGATATCGGATTTTACCCTCTTATCTGCAACCGAAAGCTTATTTTCCCCTAAACAAATTGAATATATTTCTTTTTTTTTCTCTTCATATATTTCTGTTTTCGTGAGAGAACATCGGTCGAAGGGATATTTTCACTTTCATCCAGTGAGTACTGCTGATTTCTGATTTTTAAAAATTGCACGAAATACTTTGTAAAATAGCAGAAATGTGACTACAGACAAAAAAATTGTTAAATTCACCTCAAAATGTGATTGAGAATCTCACACATGAAGAGACACTACATAAAAGTCGGTTCATCAACCCCTTATCTCACAGTCATCATTTTACTCATGAATTTTGGAAATATAAGATTTAGATTGGAAAAACTGAGGATATTCTTCGATGAATAATCGATTTGCCTTAATATATGTACGATATTTTCCAGTAGTCTGACACATTTTTCATCAGAAACCATCGATAGTTAAGGGTTGGCATTTCTTTTCATTTTTTATACGTAACACTTTTGCTATTTTGCGCGACTTTTAGACTGTTTGGAAACAATGTGCAACGTCAATCACATTTTTTACAATTTTTCTTCGATTTCATATGACCCTAAAAATTTCTGCATCTGCATTTCTGAACTTTAGCACGGCGTAACTCCGTAACGGTCATTATGAGAGAAAAATTCTACTGGACTTTTTTCTTCCTTTTTCGATTACCCGATGGGGATATTTTTTAGATTTTTTTTAAACTTAGAGAATAACGGAAAATTCGCAGTGAAAAAATTGTATTTAAATCAATTATAATAGCAAAAGCGCGATTTTACCGACCGGGAAAGTCTTTTCTTCCAGTAAGTTTTTCATCCCTGCTTTCTCTCCCGTACCGACTGAGCCACACCACGGCCACATAACCTAAAATAATCACCGTTTTGCCCGCAAAATCGACCTCCGTTCATGAAATTGAAAATTAATGTAGTGTGCACCACGGAAGCAAAACATTACTTTTTCGCTACAGGGCTTTTGTCGCGCATGCGCACTTGAAATTGACTCAATCGAGCTATTAGTCGTTGACGATCTTCAGGTTCACAAGTCGACCATTTTCTCAAATTTTATCAGATATTAGTCAGCTTCTCAAACAAAATTTTCCTGAAAAAAGTACTGCGGTCACAATTCCAGTCGAGGGGTGAACCACTCCGAAAAATGGAGTACACCGGACTCCAAGACTTAAAAAACTTCACGAGACTTCAGGGACTACGCGGGACTTCACAGGACTTCATGGGACTTCAAGGGACTTTACGGGACTTCACAGGACTTCAACCCTACTGAAAATTTCCAGGTGGAAATCCATAGAAATGTCAATGGATTTCCATGGAAACGATGGAAACCTATGTAGAAACCATAGAACGTACAGAATCATGGGGAATCCATATGGATGACTTATGGCCGTGCTATAGAAATTCTGGTGGAAATTATATATTAATCTCATGTCCACCCATAGATGTCCCTTCTTGAAATCCATGTGATAGATTCTATGGATATCCAGGTAAATTTGGAGTGGATTCTTGTGGATGTTCCATGGAAATACATGGTT
>JAFFZH010015823.1:26435-38612 GCA_018420115.1 Euura saliciscinereae | reverse complement strand
CTTGTGGATGTTCCATGGAAATACATGGTTTTACATAGGAATAGCATGGTATACCTTTCATTGATTTTCCATGGAAATTCATCGAAACCTTCATAGGAAATCCACTGGATGAATTGTGGTCGTACTATAGAAATCCTGGTGGAAATAATATACTAATCCCATGTCCACCCATAGATTTCCCTTCTTGGAATCCATGTGGAAGAATCTATGGATGTCCAGGTAAATTTGGAGTAGATTCTTGTGGATGTTCCATGGGAATACATGGTTTTACATAGGAATAGCATAGTATATCTTTCATTGATTTTCCATGGAAATTTATGGAAACCATCGTAGGAAATCCACTGGATAACACATGGAATTTCTACAGGATTGCCATAACAATCCATGAACTATCCACATAGGTATGTTTTATTTTATTTCAAGTGTCCGTCATTAACGATTCGATATGTTTGTGGAATATCCAGGGATATTCAAGTAGCTCGATAGCTCAGTGGTAAGGTAATAGTCTACGGAAATGAGGGTCTTGGGTTCAAATCGCCGACTGGGAGTGACTTTTTTTTCTGTAAATGCACAAATAACGCCCTATAGGAATCTATAGGTATCTACATAGGAATCCGGACTGAACCACTAGGGAAATCCATGTGATATTCTGAATGGTTTTCCACCTGGATATTTTCAGTACACATAGGAATCCACATTCAATATACATGGAAACCCATGGAATCTCATAGATTCCCAGTTCGAAATTCCGATGGGAAACCATGTAGATATACATAGGATTTCCACATGGATTTCCCACCTGGAAATTTTCAGTAGGGAAAGACTTCGCGGGACTCTGGGACTTCACACACTGTTGTACACCGAACTTCGAGAGTGGTTCACCCCTCGATTCCAGTACTCAGTACTGTTGGAAATGCCAGATATTCATCTATTCTGTTTATAATCTCTATGTTCAGTTGTTCAATGAATGTCATTCGGAGTTCACTCCTCTGTGTCGTGTCGCCTTATTTATGGAGTTAATCCAGTGCGCACAAAACAACAGTACTTTGTGTACTGAGAATTATGTTATGTTACTTTGTTGGGGTGACGCACATTGGATCTGTGTGACACGTGGATGGGCAGTAGCTGACTCGTGTGATTTTTGTAGCACTCGTCTTTGGCTCGTGATGAAAATTTCACACTCATTGACTTTGCGATACAAGTAACTATTTTTTGTGGAGGCTGCAGTTTCTGTTTCTTTTGAATCCCATATGCAGAGCGGATTCCAAATCCTCAGTTAAGAAAATGAGTATCGCTGGCTATGGTAATTTATTATTCTTTACTCTGTCGGTCGTTATTTACGTGCACGTATTTTCCTTTCTAAATATCTAAATTATTACCAAGAACTCGCGCCCTGTCGGTGGGGTCCCGTTGTAATTTCCGCGTTACGATTTGTTATTCCTTTTTCCGACAAAGAAGAGAGGAATTATACAGGATGTCAATTATACCGTGCCGTACCTTCTATTTTATATATTTTTCTCTCTGTTGTTGTTTCAGTACCAACCCACGTAAATCGCGTCTCGAATTTGTATCGAAAATTCGTTTGAGTTTATGAAATATTCCGTTTATCCGTGACACGCGCGGGGTTTTTCAGCTTTCACAATCAATTAGAGCGAATCAACTTACCGAATAAAGAGAAGAAGAGAGAATACAAAAATGATAACAATTCGCTTATGGGCGTTAGCGGTCGTTGTGTATCGCTTCGAGGTAAATACCCCAAAGCAGCTAACACGGAACTCAAAGTAAACATGGCCCTTGGAAATAAAAACATAATTCCCTTTTTTGTTTCGGTCAGGACGTTTGCTACAGGAATTCACACAAATTACATTCGTCCTTACCGTCGATCATTAGCTGAACATGTATTCGACAAAAGGACGATCCAATTAGCGGTCCATATTGCACCCCCTATTCACCGCGATACTACGACTGACCGCATGATTACAAACGTTGAACGGGATACGTTGGTCAATATCAGGAATTTCAATGTCCGAAATTTCTGATTCTCTAGTTAACAGGACTGGAGAAGATTCCTCGCATAGCTGAAGAATGAAGTTCGTAGAATTATTTTAATCAACCCAGAAAGGAATTTTCCTCCAGCATTTTGATCTGATTTAGAATTTTTTTCAGTTTCTTTTAAAAACCTTTGACGAATATTTGGAAGATAAAAAATCAGCACCTTCTTCTTCAATTCTGGAAAATTAGCCCTTCGAATTGTACTTCTGTGAGCGATAGGTAAAAAAATCGAAGGTAGGATTGATTTTGTAGTCAAATTTTGTTTCACAAATGTTGGATATGGAATTCCCAACAAATAAATCAATAGTTCTTCTGGTTTTTGTGACCAATCCCTTAATCACGAAAATTCAATTTAGTCGCTATATTCTATTTAGTCAGGAAAAACTTTTTCAAAATTGTAACTTCTCCACCTTCACGAATGAATTTTTCCTTCAAATGCTCGCAACAAATGAAAGGAAAATTGGTTCCACTTTCGGATATGGCCTTAAATTCTGATCGTCTCTGAAATGATGATTTTTTTGGATTTGAGAAAAAAAAGTGACGATATTTCAATAGATTTTGAAGATTCGAAAATATTTTTCGTTTATTCATAAAAATCTTCACAAATCCCAAATTGTTTTCAAAACTGAGAACAGCGACGATCAACTTTTGAAGATCAAATTGGTTATCACAGGATTTTTTTTAGCTACAATCGAGATGAGTCAGAAAAACTGCTTTTTTCTTCAAGAATTTCAAATATTCCTGGATTCAGGAATATACAAAAATTGAGATGGAATATAAAGATGAAAATATATCAGCTGAATAAAATGTTGAGATTGGTTATTTCCAAAGACCGTTTACCTCACCCTCTGCAGAGTTCCGCGAAATATAATTGCCCCTTCACGATATTATTTCAGTATCAGTCCGCCGGTGTAACTCGACTACAGACATAACAATCGAAATTCTCCAACAAATCAAAGCAAAAAATGTAATATCGTCTACTATCTCTAATTTCGTATCTTTCTTATTGTTATTATCGTCACAATTCATCTGTCATTTCGATCTCAGAGTTTGTTACAATTTTTCATATAACGAGAACATTTTTTTATGAGACTCACTGGAGTGAGTAACGGGAATATTAATCTGCTCATCATTATTTTTCTCTCCTCCCACCTTTTTGAAAACATTTTTTTTTGAAAAACCACGCTTATGATTTCACGCTTCAAGATGCAGCCCAGGTATTTCTACTTCACCCTGCACCAATGATTGCTCATATCGTGGACTTTTATTCATCCCGTCAATTGAAATTTCTAAGAGAACACCTGATTCTGAAGAATAATCAACTTAATTTTACCCAATGAAATTGAAACAATTAGAAACTCACACATAGACGAAACGTATGTAGATACACCTGGTGACGTGTTGCAGTTGTAATTTTCAATCCATTTTAGGAGCTTCAATTTTTGTTCAATTGAAAGGAATGAAAAAACAGGAGCCAATTATTTTTTCGTTAACTTTATTGAAATATAGAATGAACAATAAAATCCAACCCTGATTGTATAACACGATAATACCGCAATAATGTTCATATTGTACCAAAAACCACTCGACCCTAATTTACGAATAACGGATCTGCCCACTCGAAAAATAATTCAGAGTAAATCATTTCAGTCGAAATAATCAGAGTATCATAATATCGAAACTCGAAATTGGTGCGGAAATGATTGATCAATCGATTGGCTCGTCAAGTTTGATTCAACCCGTACGTCAGGCTCTTGACTGGATCAAATGACAACACTCGACCCAAAGCTGATACTTTCAGATCTGATAGAATAATTACTCAACACTTGAACCAACAGTTGTGAAGAATAACAATTTCCCAAGGGTAGGCAGCTCCTCCACGTTCAAAAGTAGCAACCCTCAGCTTGTGGGGTGGCTTCTGCAAAATTTCCCTGTTTGCGGTGGTACCTATGGAAGTACGTTCCGCAGAATGCTATAATCGTTACGGTTGAAAGCACCAGGGATTCAGGATTTTATAGCTGCAGTTGGCTGCACGGTTATTTATCGATAACTTTATCGGTCGCCTCATTTCCTCGCTGACTGAAATGCAGGTTGCAGTTTCCTCAGAGGAAATCGAGGCGGCTTCAGACTGTGGCATTACGGACGCTGCCATCCAGCTGGGCAAGGTGTCTACGAGGACAAAATAAGCTACCGGTATCGATTCAAATCGAAGTTTTTTCAGCCACGGTTCCACCTAGTCCATCTCCTAGTCAGCCGCCCTGCAGTCGAATGTGAAATGAATGCAATTGAGATTTCATGTCATATTGGACGATTACTGCTGATTTCCACGACTGATTCGGTAAAAATATTGTACACATCACTTTGAACGAGCCCATAATGTAGGCTTTGCGTCTTCCAAGACTGTGAAGCCCTTCAGTCAACTCGGAAAAAATGTATTATGAATCAAAGATAACGAAACACTTTGTAAATTTATTCTTCCGAAACGCGAAGAAAGAAAACGAGATTTCAGAATCGCTTTGTTTCCTGAATTCATGAAATTATTTCCTTCGTTCGTTGGGGGTCGACTTTGGATCTTATTCTGATTCTGTTCCTGAAAAAGAAGAAAAAATGTACATATACAAGGTGATCCATTCAACTCTGCCACTGTGAGTAATTCGGTTATTAACGATCATACAGAAAAATGGCATATGGACAATTCGTTGCGGTTGAAGGAAGGATCCTCTGGGATTCTGGTGGTCGCAATGTTTTTTCTCAAATGGGACCACCTATTTTTTTATTTTTTATTTATGATTGGATTATGATGGAGGTAGAAATTTAAGGAGAATAAAGTACAGTTCAGATTATTTATCAGTACTTTTTTCACGCGATTCATTCAAATATGGGCTCGAAAAGTTGTTCATCGATCTGAAGCATCATCAATTTTTCCATTTCTGTCAATTTGATTGGACTGATAGCACAAATCCGCATTTTTCATGCTCGAAAAATAGAAGACTGACGTTTAATTCACGAGGATTGAATCAGTGATTCAAAAAAGGGATTAAATTCCATCATAAAATTCTCTACGACGTTGAAATAGTGGAGCAAAAAGACATTCATTTGTTGAATTTCGAAATTGAGAAAAGATCTTTCATCAAAACACGATCATCACCTTCCAAGAATTTGAACGCGTGCCAATAAGAGAGCCTCGTTAGAATACTTCTTTCAAAGAAGACTCCGTAGTTTATGAATTGGGAAAAAAGAAGAAATTTTTTTTCGTGTTTGGAAGCTGCGTGTCATGTCCTATGTGGAGAATGCATCACCGAATCGAAATCTAGATCGTTCGAACTGTGCTGAGTATTACAACCGTTTTCGGCTGTCCTCATCCTGCCAGACCTCAAACTCGCCATTTTCACAGTCTTTTCGAGCTCGAGAGATTTTATTTCCCAATTTTTGAAAGGCAACATCAATGTCACTATCAGCAACTGGAAAAAACAGATACAATGTTTTACGATAATCTGACGATTTTTTAATTTTGAGAAGCTATACTGGATCGATCATTACCAATTTGAAAATCTGATGGCGGATTCGTTATCATCGTCTTACAAACAAGCGAAAAAACTTCGGGTACGAATGTAAATATAAAAAATGCTATCTTTTAACTTTTTCAGATTGTTTGACAGCATATTGCACATGTAATATCAAATGCGAATCGTACCATAATAGTTTCGTAATCAGCAACACAAAACAGGTTCAGGAACTGATTTTCATTATTTTCATTGCAACTCTGTAATTCGTTCTCGGAATATCATAATTTTGAATATATTTTTTGTGAATATATCGAATCCGTGACACTTTTTCATTACAATTTTTAAGGAAAAGTAAAAAAACCTAAAAGAAAAATGTCGTAAGCACCGTTTTGATAATTATTTTCCTTCCTGAACTAAAAAGTCATCAAAATACTTGAAGCGTGAAGATAGATCGGAAAAACAAACGTTTCGATAAACTCGCTAAAAAAATATTCGCAGTTGAAAAACGAAGTTCGTGAGTTCCGAGTTTTTTTTTCAGTTTGAAGTTCGGACTGAAAGGCAGTATCCACCAGTACAGACAACCTCCTGCTTTTAATTGAGTTAATAGTATCAAATTTTGACGTTTATAAACCGATCTTCGCGTTTTTAGCCTAAGTACGAAAATAAAAATATCTATATACGACCTTTTGCCGTTACGAAAAGCGAAAAGTCGTTCTCACGTATTATGAGACACCCGATTTTGTTTGAATAATTCCACAACCACACTGGACTGATAATATTCTGAATCTATTGATCTTTTACAATCAGATAGCAAGTTCAAGTCGCGTCGATTGAAATCGACTTAATCAAAATCCATTTAATCACCAACAATAACAAGAAGTAATTGACAGTCATCAATTTTTTCATGATCCTACCCAGATGTGAGTGAAGACAGTGGAAGGAACGTCAATATTCCGTTGAATAATCAATAACTGAGCCGTTAGTAATTGAAAGTCATCCATTTTTTCATCATCCTACCCAGATGTGAGTGAAGACAGTGGAAGGAACGACGATCTTCCGTTGAATAATCAATAACTGAGCCGTTAGTGATTGAAAGTCATAAATTTTTTCATCATCCTACCCAGATGTGAGTGAAGACAGTGGAAGGAACGTCGATCTTCCGTCGAATAATCAATAACTGAGCCGTTAGTGATTCAAAGTCATCAATTTTTTCATCATCCTACCAAGATATGACTGAAGACTAAATATTTCCGACGCATAATCAATAATCTATTGGGGTTTCAAAAAGACTTTATTAATCTACAATAACAATATTCAATATGGCAGAACGAGGGACAAAACGACGCATAATATTTGTCACAGAGAACATGACCACCACCAGTGTGCATCGGATACATTCGCGAGGCCTCTAGTTTCGCTTGATCAACTCGGTAGCAGCCGGGTGTACAGAACGGCCTCAATCTAGCGCATATCGTGCACTCTAGGCGGACATACAAGTGGCTTGACAAGAGTGAGGGTTTATCCTCGGTCTCCAGATATGGAAATGGCACATGTTGGCCACCCTGCGCATATACGAATCGCGTTATACACATATTTAGAGTGTGTAGAAATTTGTTAGGGATGACCTGACCGCAATGTTAGGGCCGCCCCATCAAAGTGCCCATTTCTGGCCCGACTGAAAATGTAACGTTTCGTACATCAGCTACGATACAGATACAGATAAGCAACATACTGCTAAGATTTTGACGAGGCCAGTAGATCAGGGCCTGATCAGGGCCTGATCAGTTATCCTAAAACCAAATCGGGGCACGCCGTGCGAAACGTTACATGTCATCATCAATCAGATGCATCTTCTGATTTGGGAAATTTGAGAACTCAGAGAAGATAAGTTTTGGTCAATTTTGCCCCAGTAATCGATGATTTTATCTTATTCCGTCTCATCAGGAGATTCGAATCTACCAAAAAAATGATACTGACCTAGAAAAAACGTCGACCGATTGAAGATTCTGGTGTCTTTCAAGACGCACAATTATTCCTCTCAGTCTACCCTGAGCCACGTGTACTTCTCGTGTCATTTTTTGATCGCTAGAATCATGATAACTCCTTTGTTGTCCATATTGATTCCGCTGGTCATAACAGTCCCTGTGTTCGGTCAGTATCTGGGTACCTGCCAGTAGTACAAGACCGACCAACTCGAGTCTGAGCATCTTGGACATTTGTTGGAAAACCACAAGTTTTCTATTTCTCTTAAATTCCCTTCACTTTTCTCAAAATAAAAAGTCCCTCGAAACTTCCGGGAGCGTCGTTCACATTTTTGTTGATTTTTTTCTTTTCAACCACTTCAAACCACACGAAATACTGTCAGTTTGTTTTCTCACAACTTTTACAAATCATATCACAACCGGTATACATGTTACCAACCAAGTATCGCCGGACAAACTCAAGAGTTCAAAAATGAGAGATCATCAGGGCCCGAACTTTAATCAGGGCCTGACCAAATTTCTACACTGGGTATAGAATATCGAGACGTTGTTCAGTCTCGACACCCGGTGCACGTGTCTCTTGGAGTGAATGAAAAAAAAAAGGTGAATAAAAATAACACTCGCTTCCACAGACTCCCGCAACGTCGAACCGCCGCGCTACGTGTACCAAACGCCGCGACGAGTTTCAAGTTTAAAATTAGATTAGATTTCAGTCCGCGTCGCAGTTCCCTAAGACGTTGTTCCATACCGATAAAAATTTCACTATTCGTTATCGATCCAGAGAACCAATAATAATCAACAATATTTCAATCACATCTGGAAAGTTACCGGCTGGAGATTCTGTTTTACCGGCACGAAACACTCGAATTTTTCAAAATCGTGTTAGATCAAAAAAAAAAATCCCGCAATCTTGTCGATAAGTGATAAACAAAATAAAAATTCATCAAAATCGTGACCTCAATGAGTGAAATTTTTCATCCATATCGGAATTCATATAATCGACGAGGAATTTCCTGATGTGTGTAGAGTGATATGTTGGTGACGATAGAGAGATGTCGAGTTTTGGTAGTAGTAGGTACGTTCACCCTTGTTCGCGTGTCTAATAATATACCTTGAAAGAGGGGGTGAGGGGGGGGGGGGGGGGGGGGGGAGGGGGGGGGGGGGGGGGGGGGCTCGAATGCGTTCATTTTTGAACTGTTGAGTTTGTCCGGCGATACTTGGTTGGAAACATGTATACCGGTTGTGATATGATTTGTAAAATTTGTGAGAAAACAAACTGACAGTATTTAGTGTGGTTTGAAGTGGTTGGAAAAAAAAAAATCAACAAAAATGTGAACGACGCTCCCGGAAGTTTCGAGGGACTTTTTATTTTGAGAAAAGTGAAAGGAATTGAAGAGAAATAGAAAACTTGTGGTTTTCCAACAAATGTCCAAGATGCTCAGACTCGAGTTGGTCGGTCTTGTACTACTGGCATGTACCCAGATACTGACCGAACACAGGGACTTTTATGACCAACGGAATCAATACGGACAACAAAGGAGTTACCATGATTCTAATGATCAAAAAATGACACGAGAAGTACACGTGGCTCAGGGTAGACTGAGAGGAATAATTGTGCGTCCTAAAAGACACCAGAATCTTCAATCGGTCGACGTTTTTCTAGGTGAGTATCATTTTTTTGGTAGATTCGAATCTCCTGATGAGACGGAATAAGAGAAAATCATTTATTACTGGGGCAAAATTGACTGAAACTTCGCTTCTCTGAGTTCTCAAATTTCCCAAATTAGAAGATGCATTTATGGATGAATTAAAAAATCAAAAACTAATTCGTTTCCACCCGGTAAGAAAAATGAATTTTTTATGATTGGATAAAATTCTAACGGATTGTATCAAATTTTATCAATTTTTTGTACAATTATACTTCGATTTCGTCTTCATAAACTTTGACGATGCCTAATTCCATAAAATTCAACATAGTTAACAAAAAGAATTATATCTTGTTATAAAAAATGTTTTTTCTCTGACTGTAGGTGATGTTATTCATTTTTTTTCCATTGCTATCAGAAATTTAATTGCAGAATTTCAATTTATTGATTCAATATTGAAGATTCCAAAAAGTAAGAGTCTCACTACTTCTGCAATCTTCAATTCACACATTCGCATTGGAAATTAACGATTCATTTTTTCATTTGTCGAGAGTGAAAGAAGTTTCATTGACAAAAATATTCAACCTCCGACGATCGTAGTGCAATATTCGAAGAAGCTGAAAATCGACCTCAAAATAAGATCCTTACGATCGAAATTTCAAACTAACTGTCACTAATTTCCAGTTAGACCTAGTCGAATGATTGAAGAAATTGTTTCATTCGCGAAAGAACTGCCGGAGTCACGTTTCATTTGGTAGAAAAACTCTACCACAAAACCAAAAAGGCTTAAGAGAAAAAAACAAAAAAGTGAATAAGAACACCGATTTTTTTTTCGTTTGGTTCATTTTGCCCCGAATTTTTCGTAGTGGCTAATATGTGAGGAAAACTTTTTTCTTGTCTTGCATTTTGCATCGAATCTCGATAAAGGTTAATTAATATTGATGATTTTGAATCTTAATTTGAAAAAACGTCATTTCAATATAGATATAAACGTTTTCCACGTCCTTCCAGCAAATTTTGCATACGACCTTTTGCCATTAAGCTCGTATTTTTGGCACGTATGACTTTTCCTCAACGACAATGACAGGAGCTCGACGTGACTCGCAGTTAACAGAAAGAAGCTTTATTTCGTTGAAAAGTGTTCAATTTGGCTCGAGTTTTCCGTAAGTCGTAAGCATATCGATGTGAAAAGATGTTCCATTAACGAATCTGAGCTTGCAGAGGTATCAAGCTAGCTTTCAGGTTTTCTATATAAAGTTGCAGTGCGGAATAAGGTATGTTGGTATAATAAAATACCTGCACCGGAAATAAATAATTTCAACGAATTTATAGACGATCTAAAACCCTCACGTACTTGCCTTCTGAAATTTATTGGCTCGAACGTTACACCTATGTATTTATTGCCCGCCCGGGCACCCTTCCTCGGTATATACTTAAAGCTAAAAAGCTCAAATCGACCGTCAAAAATTCGAGGCTATTATGGAAAAGCTCGAATCATGACGGCCGACGGTAACGTCAGGTTGAATATCAATCCAACCTCAAGGTTTTCCCTGTATCCCCGAGCTTTTATTCCCGCTCACTCACACCAACCTCTGAGATAACATTTCTTCAACCTTTCAAACAGTCAGTTATTCTCATAAATAATAATTTTGACGAGTGCGCATGCGCAGAGTACGAATTAGGTTACTTTTCAGTCCTAGGCATTAAAAGTCAGTTTATTGAACTGAATTGAGAAATCGATGGAAATAATCTTGTTATCTTTCGGCTCGTATTGAAAACTCGCGAGGGCTAAGTTCAGTAGTTTTACTGAAAATTGACGACCCTCGAGGGCACCGAGAATTAGACACAAAATTCGACACGACTAGAGGGTAGAATTTTGACGAATGAATTATTCATTTCTTGTACAAATTCAATTCGAGCCTCAGCCTTTGACCTTTTGCTTCTCGCCACCCATCGGTTGAGCGACAAATTGACCGAAAAACCAACGACGACGATCTCAAAGCCCGCCTTCAGTTCTTTGAGGGCGAATTTTTAGCTTCGTCACTTTGACTCGGCATCTCACTTAGAGGTGTTGAAATTCACGAATCAAAACGAATCGAGGTACAGAGACGAGAGAAAAATATATTAGCATCAATTTGATTTTTTCCTTGAACAATATTCTACGTATAATTTTATCAATTTGACGATTTTTTGACATTTTTTAAAACTTTCTCCACTCTACTCTACGTTGCTACTTACAATAAGGGTCACATTTGTTATACGATTGGCTGCCATCGCTTAATCTAACCTTTATTAGATTATTTCTAACCTTTCTCGAGGCAACAGAATAGCTTCTGCGCTGTGACTATATCGAGAAAGGTTATGTTTATCGTATGACTGGCTGCCCTCGGTTGTTCTCATCGTCGATGGCTGATCTCACTATTTCTAACCTTTCTCGAGGTTACTGAACGCAGTCTACGTTGTCACTGAGGTTCACGTGTGTTTTATCCGACTTATCCAACTCTAGCCTATGAAAAATGAGAAATGGGGAAACTCCGAAGAATTGAAAAATCAAGCTTCCTTTACATGACAAGAACAAAATTGATAAAATAATCAATTTGAAAAAGTGGTAAATAAGGGTTGGCGAATAAATGAGGTATTAAAATTCAATAATGAAAATGAATCTTTTATTAAATCTTTCAAATTAAATTTTTTTTTATTTCTAACAAAAAATTTCAATATTTTAAACTCTATTCATTCAAACATGCAATCAACATTTTTTTGGTAAATCGGAAGAAAATCAAATAAATACGCCTTTTCTTAGATCAATTTTGTTAATTGTAAATTTTCCTTCGAATTAAGTTAATTGGAAAAATTTCTAGTCATTATAATTGTTTTATGATAAATTGTTAATAATATGTATATTGTTAACTGTTATTATTTTAGGTTAAATAAATGACTATTTGGTTAGGTTAGGTTAGGTTAGGTTAGGTTAGGTTAGGTTAGGTTAGG